>JADRCG010007574.1:8378-36391 GCA_019844195.1 Rhabdomys dilectus
AAAGAAAGAAAGAAAGAAAGAAAGAAAGAAAGAAAGAAAGAAAGAAATTTGGTATCCTGATGGTGAAGATCAAACATACCCCAAGGAACTCAAGGCTGCTAACCAGCAGGAAGGAGTCTACGGATAATGATGCCCCCTTTCCACTCTATCTTTTCTATCCTACCTAGTGTTAGGGGATTGGCAGGGTAGAAGAAAGAAGAAGCCACAAGTAGCAAAATAATGTATACACATAACACATGAAAGAAATAATGTAACAGAAGCAAAGGCTCTGGTAACTTGGCTCTACTTACCTGCAAGAGTTTGAGTAAGTCACCTAACTTCACTGTGGCTTTTTTTCACTATTTTCAGAATCACAAGGACCAGTCCCTTTGAGAGGGAAGTTAAATACGAAGTGGGTAAAGTACTTTGAAAATTCATTTTAGTGATGTACCAAGAAATCCTTTGAGAACATAAATTATCATGCCTAAATATGTTTTACATGCTTTTATGGTCACATGTTAGAAAACTGATCTGACTACCCCCAAATTTTTTATGTGAGGGTCACTACTGGTTTGTTGTTCTTGTTGGAATGTTGAGGACTACATCCCCACCTCTGTATCTGAAGGTCAATTGAATGGTGTAAGAACATAATTTTCCTGATTTTACATAGCAACAATGTCTCCAATTCCCCCCCCCCCCCAGCCATTACACATATTTTTCTGATTTAAACACAGCACTTGATGATGTAGAGTGGAAGGGAATGAGAAAATAGATGGAAAGCATTTTGAGAGCTGTGAAAATGGCCATAAATGCATTTCATCATCCTACATCCCTGATTAATCAGACACTGGTCCTCAACTGTTTCATTTTGTGCGAAACTAACCTGTAATTAGTTCACACACTCTAATTAGATGAATGATTCTTCAGGCTCATGGAGGGTTTAGTCCTTTTAAATATCTTTCATGTACATTTTCTCACATGGTCTTCATAATCCCATAGGGAAGGAGAAACAGGAATGGCTACCCTGATGAATTATTATTTTTTGTTATGTTCATTTCATTTAGTGAAAAGTATTGGCTTGTAACTACTGTTAGCACTTGCTTTTTCCACTCTTACAGCTCACATAAAATGTAACATCTGAAAAGTTTATAACAGAAAGCTAAGAAGTACAGTAGAGTATATTCATCTTAATAATCAAATAAAATGTTGAAAGAAAAACAGGTTTTTCCAGATCTGTTAGGACATTCTCTTAATGATTAACATAAACATTTGTTAATTTTTTACAAAGAGCCATGATCCATGTTTGAATATTCAATGAAAAATAATTTTAGAAATTATTTCCCTACTTCACAAGACTAACTTTAAAAAAAAGGTTAGCTTTATGGAGGGGGCCAGAGCCTGTTTTAATAGCAGTTCTTCTGAACATCAGTTGGTGTTCACAAGAAACACTTCTGTGTCTCCCTTTCCTCCTTCCCTTCCCTCCCCCTCTCACTTGCCTCAGGACAATTGTTACTGATTTTCCAGAAGCAGAGCCTAATTTTTGGCAAAATAAATTCCAGTATTTAATGAGAAAATACATTTTTTGATGCCTTAGTCAAAAATGCAAAGCTCCTTATATAATAAGCTAGGGGAATTAAAAAGAAATCCCTACTACCTTGTAATAGAATAAAGCTAAAGAAACAGCAGGTGCTCGTGTGCACACAGAAATGAATACACAATGAAAGTTTTTTAAAATGTCCATCGGTAATTCTCCATGTAAAACACGTATTTGTGGGGTTAGGGATATAGCTCAGAGATAAAGTACTTCCCTAGTATAAGTGACTTTCTAGGTTTCATCCTGGAAAACGCTCAGCCTCTCTATCTATGTATACATGTTGACAGTAAATTAATGCTATTGAAATAATTAAGATTTTGAAAGCCAGACATTATGGTGCATGTGTGCCTGCAATACGAGCAGGCCAACTTGAGCTACATTGGAAATTAGGTTTTGAAAGAGACCTCTGTTTCAATACACAGTATCCCATTTAATTATATCCTAGGTTTTCTTCAATTTAAATTCTTCTGGGGAAAAACAAAAGTGAAAATCTGATTCTCCTGGGTTCTTATGCTTTTATTTATTTGAAACCAGTATTCTTCCAATATTAAACAGAAGATTAAAGTTAAGTATAGGCCTGTGTAAAAGATTTTCTTCGCTATTCTCATTAATTATGATTCATTATATTATTTTTGGGAATCCAATACAAACTAAGACTTAAAATACTAAATAAACTGTCACCTAGCCTCTTACACCTATTGAGACTTATTTTGGTTACAATATAGATGGACATGTACCAATTCACACAACTCTCATCATCTAAAGACTGAGTCCTCTATTTTCTTTTGAGTCACACTTTAAAATTTTCAGAACTGAGAAAGAATCAGAACTGTTAATTATTATCAATTAGAAAGACCGACTCCTTCCAACTCTGAAATCCTTTCCTTCCAAATTAACGGCTCACACTTCACTGTAGTGTTGGCTCTCTAGATGTGCAGATCTGCTCAGCACAGTGCCATCCAGTTGCTGTCATATACCAGCACTCACAGCTCAGCTTTCAAATCTTTAAACTTCATTGCTTGATCAAAGGACAGTTTTTAAAAATCCTACTTATTTGTGTGTGCAATACTCTTGTACAGGCACACATACGTGCTCTAGTGTGCATGTGGAAGTCAGGAAAATAGGCAGTTCTTTCTCTTCTGCCTGGTGGGTTCTGAGACTCAAACTCGTCATCAGACTTGTTGGTACCTTTGACCTGCTCAACCATCATGCCAGCCTTTGATCAGAGTAGTTTAAGGTGAGTGAGCAATTGGGGGTCATTCTGGTTACCATTTACAAAGCTCAAATGTATACTGAAAGGAGGGAAGCATTTTCTGAAAGGGAACTGGGAATAGTGGTTGATGCCTAGTCTCAGCACTTGAGTGGCTGAGGCAAGAGGATTGCCAAGTTTAAGTCCAGCTGGAACTAGAGATTAAGACCCTATTTCAAATACGTTGTGGATGTGTTGTCAAAAGTCGTTTGCTTTTTGATAATGACAATGATTTTGACAGTGATTATACTGTCAAAGATTAACCAGTCTTGACACAGATGGCCTGAAATACCTTTTTCTTTTTGAAAACAGGGTCTCATATATCCTCAGTTGGCCTTGAACTGTCTTGTCTTTCCCTTCTACATGCTGGATTTATAGGCATGTGCCATCATCCCTGGCTGGAATATAATTCATTTAAGAACGCGTATTGTGGATTGTGAGAAGGGATGGGGCAATAGTCACTTGAACTGTTCCTTGTAAACTTCTGTCCAGGGGAGCCTGTATCACAGTTTGAAACTCTGGTCAGTATATATGCTAACTCACAAAACTCCCTTTGCTGCCTGCCTCAATGGGGCAGTGCTTCATAGACTCATCATTCTTGGCTTGCTTGCACCTTGTTTTTACAGTGGCTGTATAACTTTGAACACAAACAGGCTACTCTTCGAGGAGAGTGGTGTCAACTATTCATTTTTTTCCTGGTGTTGGGGATTAAATCTAGGCTCTCATGTATGCCACTGTTGTCAGCAGCAGGTGCTCTGCCACTGAACCACACTTTTAGCCCAACCTTAATGTATTTTTTCAAAGATTCATTACTTTTTTTTTGAACAGGGTAGCAGCAGTTTTCTCTATGTAACTCTAGCTGTCCTGGAATTCATGAGATCTGCCTGCCTCTGCTTCCTGCGTGCTGGGATTAAAGCCATAGACCACTACCACCTGGCTGACTACTTTTATGTGTACAGTGTATCACAGAGGGGAGCATGTGCCTGTGTGTGGTTTGGGGGATAAGGGGACCTGCTGTCAAGCCCTACCTGAGTTCAATCTACCTTGGTAGAACCTAGCACGTATGGAGTCTTGGACTTGACCCTCAATGCTTCATATATCAGGTAATCCCAGCACTAAGGAGGTAGAGAGGAAAGAGGATCAGAAGTTCAAGGCCACCCTCATCCATACTGAATTTGAGGCCAGTAGCCTGGGTTGATACATGAGATCGTATCTCAACAAAACAAATAAAATCAAATACAAAAAAGATAACATTTTAAAGAATAGTGCTTTATTGAATAAGTCTTATTCACAGAAAAATAAGCTTTAGTCTACAACAAATGACAGATTATAGAGCAGAAAGCAATGCTCATACGATTCCATAATGAAAGAAAGGTATCCATTAAAAGAACAAAAAGGAGTCATAAAATTATATTCACAAATATAGTACACAAAGATGACAAAACAATCGGTCATTCTTTCAGGTAAGGTATAACAAAAATGCAAAAACAGAAATTACATTAAAGCCATTATTACATCAAATTAAAAATGCAAGTTGTTGGTAGGTATAGACAGTGATAAAATATACTTACACAGTAATCTTAAATGCTCATCAACAAAACATAAGCACGTAGTAAATGTCAAACAGCTGTACTCACATCTGCAAACTTCAGCCTCCAAAAGAGAACTTTACCACTCAAGCACTCACTGTCAGCATACCACTGTCAGATTGTTTAATTTGAAAGTATCAGCAACTGTCCTACATAGAACTTATAAAGCACCACTTAGTATGCAGTGAAAAGAGTGTCATAGAACGAATAGTTGGAAAACCCCTGAGACTTCCAGGACAAGTGGCTGGTATGGTGAGGCGTTTCAACCTCAAACTATGCCCCAGTAAGGAATCTCTCACTAGTCAGCTATATAACTTTGCACCACTTACCTGTCCTTGTGAGTAGTTGCCTCGGCAGTAAAATGAAGGTGGTGGTGGTTTGAATAAGTGACTCTCTAAGGTTATATCTAGCTCTGACAGTCTGTGACTTTATCATGTAAGGGAGAAATCTACATTGCACTGAATGTTTCAGAGCCAAACTAAACTATTAAGATGGGAATAAGCTTACTGTTTCTATTAGAAAAACTCAACTGAATTTAGTAAGAATACTTTTTCTAGTTTTTGTAAAAGGAATTTAAATATTTTAAAGGATTGAACTATTTATTACAATTTATAGCGTTGTTAAAAGAAGCATCCAGAGAAATAAATAATAGTGAGTAAAAATTAACATAAGAGTTTCATTTAAGCTTTAAAGATTATTTTTATTTGACGTGTAGGCATGCATGACTGTATGTGTACATGCATGCACGCGCCCCTGGAGGCCAGAAGAGCTGGAATTACATGTCTTTGTGAACCATCATGTGGATGCTGAGAACTGAACCTAAGCCCTCTGAAAAAGCAGCAAGGATTCTCAAGAGCTGACTTATTTTTCCAGGCCCTCTTTTATGCTTTAGTCCAAGATCCTCCATCCAGACAAACCCATGTAGGATTCTCAAGATTTTAGGATGAGAGTTAACATTTAAGAGTATATATAAGATGTTCTTGAGTTATGTTCCATCATCTTGGAAGATGGTTGTGTTAATTCTCTTGGTTTTTTTCTCTCTTTTGTGTATGTGTGGAGGCAGCGGATACCTTTGGATGTTGGTGGGCCCTTGCCTTCCCACCTTGTTTACTATGGTGCCTCTTTGTTACTACATAATCCATCAGTTGACCATGAGCTTCTGGACATTCTCCTATCTACTTCCTGATTCATGTAGGCATTCTGGGATTACAGATACTTGAGCTAGTGCACTTATCTTTTTGTTTGTTTGGTTGGTTTGGTTTTGTGAAACAAGGTTCCCTATCCTGGAACTCTCTCTCTCTCTCTGTAGATAAGGCTGGCTTCAAACCCACAGAGATCTCTCTACCTCTGCCTCCCAAATGCTGGGATTAAAGGAGTATGTTACCACTACCTGGCTGCACTGAGCTTTTATGTGGGTTCTGGGGATCTGAATTCAGGTCGTCAAGACTATTTGACTAGTTCTTTTCTTCACTGATGGCTACCTTTTTGAAAAGAGAAGATCTGACTAAAATGGTATCTGTCACATATTTCTCCATCCCCTTTCTTGTCTCTCTAATAACAGTGACCGTCTACTTCATTTCTCCTCTTCCTTTATTTAGTAGCTAGGTACTCAGAAGTACAATAAGAGTTAGGTCTAGTTAGGAACAACGCATGCAGCAAATTTAGAGTGGCAGTTTCCATTCAGAGAGCTCAAAAATATAAATCTTACTTACTAAAATAAAAACAGATTAAAAACACACTGAAATAACAAGACAACAAACTATCATCCCATAGCGAAATCACACTGTATTCACTTAGTACACTCTCCTCACCTCTAGCCCTAACTACAGGAAGAGGCAAAAGTCTAGGAGGAAAGAGAACACTTTAATAAATGCTAAACACTCACAAAACTTTTCACCAACACAGTAAATAACAAATAAAAATAACTATTGCAAAATAACTTCAAATTTCACATGACTAATATGTAGTAAAATGGGTGGTTACTTCAAAATCCTAGAGTGAACTTTATACAGAAAAAGAACATTAACACAGACACTGAGAACTCTCTCAGGGGTGGTGATTCAGATCTGGTTATACTGTGACCTTCCAAGTGACCGTTTTTTTACACCACCATATTGGAAGGGATCCAGTGCTTTCTTGTTAGTGTGATTTCAGACCAACTCTGGTAAGTCTCCAATAATTTGATTAGACCTGGAGTGCTGTGAATTTAAGAACCTGAAGCAACAGCATTTTCTAAACAATTCCTAAAATAAACTTGTTAGCCACATCAGCTCCATGAATTCAATTTCACAACTCCTGAAGACAAGAAAAGAGGTCTTGCTTAACTCTCAGCACACAGGTTTTAAAAGAGTTTTAATGAACTGAGGCTCTGAGAACAAGAAAAGCCTTATTTGAAAACATTCAATCCTTAAGTCCTTGGCTAATAACTAGATTAAACAAACTACCTATATGACTTGTACCTGAAGTGCCTTGGAAACATTTTTAAAATTAACACCTTTATTCTCTGGTAGAATGCTTGAAATATAAATTGAAATTGAAATCTTAGTCAGCTTAGATCAAAAGTAACCTAATGATTATATAACTGAACCTAAGCAGAAGACACTACCCAGAAACTAAGGATGTTCATGGAAAAAAACAACAAAGAGCAAAAAGGGCAGTCAGTTACTTGATTCTGTTGGTTTCTATTTAAATTTGCAATTAAAATAACATTACTTACCATAGTAGTCAACAGAGGTTAGGAGAACCTAACAATACTCTTTCTCTTAGAAAATACAACAAAAAGTCTAAATTGTAACAGTTTCGCTCCCAAACTGTTCTTTGTAGTAAAACAGACCATTCATTACAAGAGGTCTGTCATGATAATTACTTAAGGTAAATCCCATGTTCTATGAAGCATTTTAGCTTTTGATTGTATTCATAATTAACTTACACAAGTTGTTAAAATATTCAAACTACTCTTGTCAGTATGTTACAGTTTCCAAGGTTTAAGGATCTTGAGAAGATATTTTTAAAGTATCCACTACCATTACTAGTCAAGAAAACAAACAAAAATAAAAAAAAATCAAAGATTGACCATTCTGTACTATATACATCTTAATCATCCTAACAGCAAAAACTACATGAAACTTTTAGGACACAAAATGACATTGAGAATCTCAACACAGAGAGCTTACACTAAAACTACAAGCTGTATACAAACACGCTTCTACGTTTACCTACGGAAGCAGACAGATGGTTAAAATACTGGGTTAACAAAGATCTTTTAGTAAAGTGACTTAGGCAGGCTTAAACTAGCAAGGATTAAGGATGAATCCTTACTAATTAATTGGAAGATCTGAGACATATTTTATATTTCATTTTACAAAATCAGAAATATTTATTTTGAAACAAGATAAAAAGACATGATCTACCTGTCAGAAAACTACCACTCAGAAATATTTTTCATCCACAAAGCAGGCAAAACAAAAACATTCAAATTTCACATTGGCACCAGAAAAGTTAACTGGCCTGCTTCCTGGATTAGAAAAACTAAAACTGAGCGATAAGTAGTTTTGCAGACGTTTGAACATGCCTAAGCCTTTAAATCAGCAAAATATTTACTAAGAATTCTGATTATAAAAGTAATACATACTTATAAAACCTTCAAACAGAAAAAACTAAGAAAGTAAAAGGCTCTATAAGCCCCTCTAAGACCCATTCCCCCACCCCCCAGAAGAAAAAAATACATTTAAGAATGTGATACTTATCTTTCCAAATCTTTTTGTCCTGTACAGATACAAAATACACACACAATGATTTGGCTCTAACTAGATACAGTGTTTTGCCACTTGTACTTTACACTTACTATATCGGTGTTGCCTCTCCACGTCAGTACATGCTGGTTAGATGGTAGTCTACCACTAAATACCTTTTAGGAGATGGCAAAATCACTTAAAAATATTCATGTAAGTACATTTATAATTCCATTAAATTCCAAGTAAATGGGCAGAATCCTAAAACACAGAAACAAACACCTAAAAACAATGTTTCTCCTCCTACCAGTGTGGACCAGTTCTTTCCCTGTGTACACTAAGCAAATTAAAGTAATTGGGCAGATTAAATCAAACCTCCCTGCTTGTACAGAACACTCCATTTGTTAAACTTACGCAAAAGGAATGAAAACTGCAGGTGATTAATTCACTTATACACAGAAATCAAATCAGTGTACAACAAACATACATGTGAAAAGTTATAAAATGCTTCTTTGTCTAAGGTTTCACGAGAGTAAAACACTGGATAAATGATGCAGAAATTCACCATTCAAACAGAAACAGTGCTGGTAACATTTGTTTCCATTTGGGAGCAGATGCTAATGGAATGCAATGCTGATTACTTAAAGTTCGCTCACATCACACATTCAATTAGAGTAAGAAGAACATAACATGCCTACTGTGGTGCTGGATTAAGACATAAAAATTTTTTGCTTGAACGTAATCACTGTGTAGCACATGGGACATTTGTCAACTGCCTCAGCACACTGTTTACAAGTGACCAGATGTCCACAAGGAACAAAAACTATAGCAATGTTTCTATCCATACAGATCTTGCAAAGCTTCTCCTCTTGTAGGCGCCTGAGCTGCTCTTCAGTACTAATGTCTGTGTAAAGAGAGAAACAACATATACTAGTTTTTGCCTTTGTTTAAATTTGTTGAAACATTGAACCTCTCCCGTGTGCCAGACACTCAAGTCCTGGGAGACATGAAAATGACTCAGACATAGCACAAATTCTTAAGTAGCTTGTATGCTAGTGGGAGAGGCTGCGAGCGGCAGCTAGAGAGGGTAAGCGCAAAGTGGAAGGTGCTATAATTGAGTTACATACAAAAGTGCTCTAGGGCAAGATGAACAAGTTCTTCTGTCTGGGTGGTTGGGAAGGCATCAGGACAAGGACTGCGGTGGTGTAGTGACATTTAAGTACAGGCAGCACACTACCAGGCAGAAAAGGCAAGGATGAAGTGAATGTACAAACATTAAAAGGCATGAGTAATCCCAGGAAGAGGTCTATTTGAAGGTCTACAGTGGACAGGTAGGATTTAGTGCTTAGATATGAGGCCTGGACGGAGAAAGGAACTAAAGTTGCATTTGTTAATGTGTCAAGGAGGCCGGTAGAACTATTGGAAATAGAAAGGGAGGTAAAGGCTTTACAGTTCCAAGTATATTTTAGATGTTGGCAGGGTATCTAAACCAAAACATTTGGGTGTGATTAGCATATAGAGGATAGTGAAGTAGCTGCATAGTTGAACCTTTGCCAAAACAGATTCTGTGAAACGCTAACAAATATGCCATAAAACTATAATTTGTAGTCATATTATGATAACAGCAGCAACAATCAACAGTAATCGAGCATAAATATTATATGCTAGGCATTACTCCAAATAAATTATATATTTTTTTGTTTGTTTGTTTGTTTTGCTTTTCAAGACAGGGTTTCTCTGTGTAGCCCTGGCTGTCCTGGAACTCACTCTGTAGACCAGGCTGGCCTCGAACTCAGAAATCTGCCTGCCTCTGCCTCTCAAGTGCTGGGAATAAAGGCGTGTGCCACCACTGCCCGGCTACATATTTTAACTATATTTGTAATTACTGTATACTAATGGTTTATAAATCTGGCCTCCAATGAGAATTACTTGAAGGTTTTTTTCCCTCTTTGGGGTGTTTGTGTGTTGGGGGGGCAGTCAGCAATCCTGGAAGTTCAGGATACTTTTTACCACTCATTGTACCGACCTCTTGTGTCATTTTTTAAAAACAAGTTTCCTTTCTTTCTAAGAAATAATTCATTCCATTTATTTATATTTGTGTGAGTGCATACATTGTGGCAGATGTGTCAAAGTGAAGAGGTCAACTTTGAGGAGTTGGTTCTCTTGAGGTCCATAGTCCTCAAGTCAGCTCTTCAGGCTTGGAAGCAGGCACCTTCACCCACTGAACAACCGCACTAGCACTGCTAGGTTCTACTAAAGTCTAGGGCTAGTCACATGGGAACTACTTTGTTGTATGTATCCCATTATGAAAACACAATGCATTTCCCTATTTATCGGTGGATCTCCTTTTAAAAACAAAACAAAATTCAGGGTCTCACTATGTAGCCATGGCTAGCCTGGAAGTAAGAGACCTGCCTGTCTTTGCCTCCTGAATCCTGGGATTAAAGGTATGCATCACAATGCCCGCCATCACTCCTTTTTATGGTATTTATGCCTTAGAGGGAACATTATTTCCAAAACATGCTTGGAAAGCAATGGTTTAATTTCATTCAAGTAGAAGCACTCATTGAACACTTACTTGGGCATTTGGTATACAGTAAATAACAGATACATACATTTTAGGCACGCAATATTCACGGACAAGTCGGGAGCACATGTAAACAGGAAATTATGACATGCTACAGTGATAACGGTATTATACGAATGTGAAAGAAATGACTGAAGCATGCTTCAAGAGACAGAACATGGCTTATAATCCCAAGTGCTGGGATTAAAGGCGTGCGCCACTGCCCGGCTGGTAATTACTTTATACTACAAAGGTCACTGTTGCACTCTACATCCTTGCCTATGGCATCTTGTTATTGTTGAATCAGTGTCTCTATAAGCAGCTGTCTATTCTGGAACTTGCTATATAGACACCAGGCTCGCCTTGAACTCTGATAGACCCACCTGTGGTTTGCCCCTGAAGTGTTAGAATTAAAACCCTGCATCACTATACTCAGAGCTCTTTCTCCTTGAATTTTCCCACAAGGCCCACTTTGAGATAAGGATGTTCCAGGTACATAGTAATAAAGGCTTGGTACCTAGATAACATTTGCTGTTACTTCCTAATATTTTTAGTATATTATTTAAAACTTTGAGATAGGGTCTTATATGTTGCTCAGACTGGCCCTGAACTCCTAGGCTCAAATAATCCTACCACCTCAGTCTCCAAAGCCACTGAGAATATAGACATGCTAGGACTACTATGTGCAGCTTAGGAATTTCTGCTCTTCACCTATTTTAAAATATCATGTCTGTGTGTGTGTGTCTATGTACACATGTGCAGGTGCTTGTGGACTTTACAAGCGGGCGTCACATATCCTGGAGCTGGAGTTACAAGTAGTTGTAAACTACCCAATGTGGATGCTGGGAACCAAACTTATGTCCTCTGCAAGAATACTATAATTTTTTTTTAAGATTACTGAGCCATCTGTGCAGCTCCTTTCATGCATCAAAAAAAATGCATGCACCCTTCCTACATTATCCACAGATGATACTCCTGACTGTATTTTGCCTTGTCTTCTCTCAAGACTTTCCTGGCCAAGTACAAAGGTAATATGACCTAATGGATTTGGACAAACACTGGTAACATAGGCAGGTTCAACTCCAAGAGGAGACTCTAGAGAAGAATGAAATTGGGGCTGTAAGAATTTACATACATGGTGGGACTGAGGGGTTTATGCTCACTCACGGTCACATGTTATTCCTATCAGATGGAGCTGAATGTTTGGACCACTGGAGACTTGGTCATATTTAAACTGGGAGTTCTAATTTGCTTTTCTGTTTCACATAAGCTAATTGGTTTTTTCAATAATAAGTATGTCGAATCTGAAAGAAAAAAAAAAACCCTGTGTGTCCATGTCTGTATTTCTGTGGCTGCTGAATGCCTGTGTATATAAGTGTGCCTGCTTATGTACAGGAAGGGTAGAGACGTATGTCAGTCACCTTTGTCAATTGCTCCTCCATATCATTTTTGAGACAGAGACTCTGAACATGGAGCTCAGCAATTGGCTAGACTGGCTTGTTAGGGATCTCTGAGGATCTGCTTATCTCTCTTCCCCATACCCCTGAGGTTGATTTCTGGACTTTACATGTTATGTGTACATGCATAAGCACACAAACACACATTATGTGTACATGCATAAGCACACAAACACACACACACACTAATTTACATGCCCCTAAGCACTCACTGGGTCAAAAGGGTATAAGGATGCATGAAATCAGAAGAGAATTCGTGGAAGGAATGGAGGATGAATATAAGTACATGTAGGAAAACACCATGAAACCTATCATTATATATAATTAATATATGTAATTGAGACATTTGAAAATAAGATGAATAAACTAGTGAATCTTTAGATCTTTATTAAAATGGATCAAGTGTAAAAATGTTTTAAGAGATTAGAGAAGTGAGGGTGTACCTCATTGGTACAGTTTCTACTTAACATGTAAGCCCTGAGCTTACCTTCTAGCATGGGGGGGGGGGGTATTAAAACCAACTAGGTTTCTGATGATTTAGAAAATTAATTTTGTCTAGTGTGATTTAAAAAAGTGATAGGGAATGAATGTTTGTGTCCCTTACATTCACAGTGATGCTCAGAGGAAAGGCTTTGTTTGGGAAGGATAGTCATGTGCTATTGAACAATGCTTTGGTAACCAGAGAAGCATGTATATTGTTCCCAATGTTATGGCATAATGCATCACGTGTTTGTAATGATGCTGGTATTAACCAACTTTCTAAGTTGCTAGTCATATGAAAGCATAACATACAGTTGATAAAACTTGAAAATGAAAAAACCCAACAACTATGCTACTGGTTTATGTATTACCTTGCATACTTTATTATCAGAATCTACTCCTCCATATAAATCAACTACCATGAATTAATATACCATATCATGTCAACAGCAGCCTCATGGCACACATCTCATGTTTATAAAGTATCTGGATTGCATGAAGAGGGCACAACAAGTGGTTTGGACATATGCCATCTATGTTTGTGTAAATATATGTGATGATGTTCATTCAATGATGAGATTATATAACAACACATCTCTCAAAACATATTCACTGTTAAGCAATGCATGAATACAATTGGGTTTAATAAAGTCATGAACATGAGAACTCTTGGGGGAATTATTAGCATGATATACACACTACTTTGGGAAGTCAACAGTCTGCAGGGGGGTACCTACATTTGAACTTCCCAGTCTGTGAGAAACAAATGTATTTTGTTTAAAATACCTATTCTGTGGAATTTTATTATAGCAGCATTAAGGGTACACTTAAAAATATACTTATATGTTGAATATGTCAAGATAGACATTTACTATGTCCAAAAAGACAGAAGATGAGACTTAAGATGGAAAAAGAGTTGCTTACTATTGAAGCCAACCCCTTCCTCTTTCCACTTCTGTTTATGTTTCAAGTTTACCATAATAAAAAAGTAAAAGTGTTTATCCTATAGGGGATACTAGAAGGGAAATGAATGGGCTGCAAGGTAATTTTTCTTATAAAAACAATGCATACCTTTCTGCAATGAAGTTTGACTTGACTCTTCCTGCGTATTATCTTTCTGAGCACTCACAAGATCTGCAATTAGAACCTCAAGTGACAGATAGCTGCTCCCAGATGTTTGGATTTTTTCTTCCATTGTTTTCTTAATGTCCTTGAAGCTAAATCCCATCCGTATAGCTTCCTGCACCATAGGATTCTGGAAGATGGTATCATCTGAAATCAAAGTTGGGTGGAGAAAGAACACAGTAGAAGTATTTTCATTAACACAATGGTAAAACAGTTTAGGGATTTGAGACTATAATACAGCTGAAGAGTTCAGCGGTAGAGGGTTTGCCTACTATGTGTATTGCTGTGGCTTTGATTCCCAAAGTTAAAAAGAAAAGCAGTGGTGGTGCACAACTTTAATCCCAGCACTCGGGAGGCAGAGTCAGGCATATCTTTGAGTTCTAGGCCAGCCTGATCTATAGAGAAAGTTCCAAGACATCCAGGAAACCTTATCTCGAAAATCACATAAAAAAAGGCATGCTTGAGAAAAACAGTTTCTTTAACTTTGTTATTTATGCCTGCTACCAAATCTATTCCAAATAATATAATGTAGCTGTGTATGTTAAGTATATTTAAGTATATTTCAAGAACATTTATAGTATTCTCCTGCCTTGTAATTCGTGACACACAAAACAGATGATGGTACAGCATTAGGGAATAGGAACTCACCAGATACTCTAAATTTTCTTTGAAACTAACTGCCTCAACTGAAAAGGGAGATCTTTAAAAAACAAAACAAAACAAAAATCCCACAAAAGGCAAATCAAAACTCCAAAGAACACTGGCGTCAGGTGTTGTGGCACACACCTTTAATTTTAGCGCTCTGGAGGCAGAGGCAGGAAGGTATCTGGGGGTTTGACACCAGCCTGGTCTTTAAACTGAGTTCTAGGACAGTTGAGATACATAGACTCTGTTCCACTCTACAACCACCAAAAACCCATACATAACCCCACTAAAAATTAAATCTACAATATGCTATGGAATTTAGAAGACCTTGTTTATAGTACTAGTTCTATTAACGATTTATAATTGCCTTTAATTGGGAGGCAGAGGCAGGCAGATCTCTGTGAGTTTATGGTTAGCCTGGTGTGTAAAGCAAGTTAATGACAGTCAAGGGGTACACAGAGAAACCCTGTCTCTAAAAACAAAACAAAATGATACCACTGCCGTGGATAGATCACATCACCTCTTTGTTTCTTTAGGAGAATGTAGGAATAACTGCTGAGTTGCAGCTCAGAGTACTTACCGTTCACTGGGCTCAGTCACTAGCACCAAACAATAACAAACACCATGCTTTAGCTGCAAGTGGGGGTACGCACCCACAATCCCAGCACTAAAGAGACTGAGGCAGAAAGAGATCCAGGCCAGTCTGGCCTACACAATAGACAGACTACTGAGATGGCTCAGAGGCTAAGAATACTGGCTCTTCCAGAGGAGCTGAGTTCAGTTCCTGGCACTCACATGGTGGCTCACAACCATCTTTAACTTCAGCTCCAGGGGATCTGACACCTTCTCCAGGCACTCATATAGCATACATATATAAAGGCAGAACACCCACACATATTAAACAAATAAATGAAAAATTAAAAATATAAACTAAACTTCTAATATCTTTGTTGCTTTAATACATTTTCCTCCCTTCCTTTCTTAAAACCATGCCATGCAACCCAGACTGACCATAAGTTCAGAATTCTCCTACTTTAACACTGTGAGTGCTAAGACTATAGATTTAAACCACAGCACCTAGCTTTCTATTGACATTCTCACTACAAAACTATCTGGTATAAAATTATAAGCACTTCATTAAATTCTTAAATTTATAGAAGCTTCATTAACCATAGTATAATAAATTGGCCACAAAACTAAACAGATTTATTTTTAATAAGCATATTTACCGATTTTTTTAGTTAGTGATGGCATTTTTTCAGCAGTTCTTACCTAAAATAGAAATATGAATGGTAAGAATTCACTTTAGCAGAAAGCAATTATCTCAATTTGAAAAGTTAATAAACTTAAAAAACCTTACTATTCATAACAAAATGGAAGGAAGGTAAGACTATCAAATCATCACCCCTTAGAGACAAGAAGGGCAAATGAGATCCAATGACTCCCTGGAGGGAACAAACAAAATACCAACTCAACTAAAAGCTAAGGGTAGAACAGTCATGTCCAGTCTAGACTCCCACTTCAGGCCAAGGCTCTTCTTAGTTTCCTAATACTCTGACTGCCACTTCCCTGTGTGTCAATTCAGACACATCAGCACATCTTTTGTCCTAGTAGAGATTGAACCCAGGGGCTTGCTTATGCTAGCCAGAAAAGGTAAAAGCTATGTATATCCCTGTCCTTATTTTTGCAATCTTAAGTATTATATAATCTTCTAAAAGGTTACTAAAGAGATGGCTCAGCAGTTGAGAACACCTGCTGCTCTTCTAGAAGATCAGAACACAGTTCCCAGAATTCATATTGGGCAGCTTATTGTAACACTAGCTCCAGGGATCTGATGCCCTTTTATGGTTTCCTCAGGTACCTGTACAACAAACAGTGTGTACATGTGTACACACACACACACACACACACACACACCCCACAGGAAGACCAACAAGAGCCAACTAACCAAGCATGGGCTGAACCAACCCCCCCTCGACAGACACAGAGACACACACACACACACACACACACACACACACACACACACACACACACACACACAGCAGATGTGTAGTCTTCATGTGGATCTCCCAACAACTGGAGTGGGGCTGTCCCAAAAGCTGTTGCCTGCCTGTGGATCCTGTTCCCCTAACTGACCCTCCTTCTCTGGCCTCAGTGGGAGAGGATGCTCCTAGTCCTGCAGTGACCTGATGTGCTAGGGTAGGGTGATACCCAGGGAGGGCCTCCACCTTTCAGGGAAAAGGGAGGAAAGAATGGGGGGATGAAGTTGTGTGAGGGAAAAACTGGGAAATGGGGGGTTGGATATTGGGATGTAAAGTGAATACATAATGAAAACAAAAGAAAAAAATGATATAAAGTTGGAAAACATATTGCACAATAAGCAACTTACCAAAGATTCCCCAAGTGAATGGGTTAAATGAATATTATTTATATATTCTTGCCCCTTCTCATCCAATAGATATTTACACCTAAAAGATTAAAGAAAATGAAACTCTACTAGCTGATAAATTAGTGAAGTATTAGTGAAGGCAGGCTCTAGCATATAAACTTCATTAACTATCTTTTTGGGGCCAGAGAGATGGCACTTTCTGACGAGTCTCAAGCCTGACATCAATCTCAGGAGCTCACAGGAGAGAACAAACTCCTCCAGGCTGTACTTACCCTCTAATTGTGCATTATTTCATTTACATCCCCCACCCATGCAACAAAACAACAAATAAGTAAAACCAATCTTTTCATTCTTATTGTCTCTTTGTATGTGCTACTGAGGACTAAACTAAGGGCCACCACGAGCATGCTGAGCAGGCACTCCAGCACTGAACTACAACATCAGTTTCCATCAGAGGCCATTTTGAAGCTGGCCTCAAATTTGCTATGTAGCCAAACATGACCTTGGACTTCTAATCCTCCTGCCTACGTATCTCAAGTGTTAGGATGATAAGCAGGAATAACCATAAATCACCCAGTCTTTTTAAAACAGCTTTTTATTTGAGATAGGGTCTTTCTAGGAAATCCAGGCTGGCCTTGAGTATGCTTTGTAGCATAGACAGGCCTTGAAATTCCCATCCACTCTCACCAGACTCCTAAGTAGCTGACGATAAAAGCCTCAGCTTCATTCACTGTTTCTGAGGAGCGACAAAGCACTGCTATCCAATTCCTTATCCATCTGTAACTTCAAGGCTAAAATAATGCTATTACACATACAATTTGAGAACTTTCAATTTTCAAGTAAGAGTTACTAAATTAGAAGCCAAGTATGGTGGCATCCGATTGTAATTTCAGCACTTGGGAGATTGATATGAAAACCTGGCTACTCTGGGCTATATATATAGTCTATGATAAAAAAGAAAATGAAAAAAAAAGTTAAAGAAGTTATTAGCCAGGGATGGTGGCAAGCACCTGAATTGTATGCACTTTAATTTTTTTTTTTTTTTTTTTGGTTTTTTTAGACAGGGTTTCTCTGTGTAGCCCTGGCTGTACTGGAACTCACTCTGTAGACCAGGCTGGCCTCGAACTCAGAAATCCGCCTGCCTCTGCCTCCCAAGTGCTGGGAATAAAGGTGTGCAACACCACCGCCCAGCCTGAATTATATGCACTTAGAAGATTAAACCAAGAACCGAACTTTAGTGCCTTCTTTGGCTACATAGTGAATTCTTGCCAGCCTGAGCTACAAGAGATATTATCCTAAAAAAAGAAACAAACAAAAAGGACAAGCATGGCACCACACCTCTAGATTACTCAAGAGGCAGAGGCTGGAGGACTGCCTCATCTATATAGGAATTTTCAGGCCAGTTAAGGCTACATAACAAGACCATATCTCAAACAAACAAACAAACAAACAAAACTAAAATCAGGCAAAAGAAGCTATTAAATTAGTACCCTAACACTGAATTGTTACAATTTATTTGTTTGTTTGTTGTGATATACGGTTTCTCTGTATAGCTTTGGATGTCCTGGAACTCCATAGACCAAGCTGACCCCAAACTCAAGAGATCCACCTGCCTCTGCCTCCTGAGTGCTGGGATTAAAGCCATTTGTCACCACTACCCCTCAGGCAATACTGACATTTTTTACAAGTTCAAAATGGTTAATCTTTTTAAACTAGCACTGAACACTTAAAAACTTTAGTCTTTGTTTTCTGATTTAACTTGAATGTTGCTTTAAAAAGGATCTTTTCAAATTATCATTCTAATGTTTGAAGCTACATTATTTTATACATTAGAAGTTCACGTAACTTATAGAGTTGCCTACTTTACAGAGGCAAGATGACAAAGAGACTGAGACAAGAGTGTTTCAAGATAGAGGCCAGCATGGAAGACATAGGCAATTTCTGGTCAACATGAACTAATGTGAGACCTTGTCTCAAATTAAAAAACAAACAAACATTATGACCATCCTTTAGGACTTCTCATGACACTATGGGCTCATGCCAATCTCCAAAGAGCCTACTTCTAAATAAAAAGTACATATTTTTATATACTATGCTAAATAAAAAGTATACATTTTAATAATCTGGTTTTTAGAAATAGAATCATCTTAAGTATCATATGACATATAAGCAGTGAATGTTTTGGTTACCAGAAGTCTTAGGTGGGTTTTTTTTTTTTTTGTTTTTGCCTACAAAGTAGGTGACCCCATTTCTGTAAACTTGGTGTGAATTTCAAGCCATAGTGAAGGCAAAAATAGTTGAGGTGAAAAGTAATTCAAATATTTCCACTGCACAACGCCCAACTTGCCTAGTCCTGAATGAACAATTAAGGATCTTACCCTGGGTACCACTTAGCATGCTGTTCCCAAGGGTCTTCACTTGGCTTCCAATCCGTGAGCCCTCCTCCACAGTGAAAGCACTTCACTTTATCGCCTTCGCCTAAGGAAGTACACAATAAAACTATGCATTTCCGTGCAAGGGTAAGTTTGCAGAAAGATGCCCATTCTAACATTTAAGGAGTGTCTGAGTTACATAAACCCTCATGGCTTAAAAGACAACATTCACATTCCATCTAGATACGATCTTTGTCCTTTGAAGGAAAATACATACTAAATTCATCATCTTCAATATAATGTGCTTTGTAGAATACAATGAAAGTAAAATCACAGTATTTATGTTAGAAACTGCAACTGTTACATTCTTTCTAGTGTACGTCATTTGGACCATCACTATTAAATTTACTTTATCAAACTGAAATCTGTTTACCTTATATTCTAAATGTTAACAATAATAAAGTTCAGCATAAATTACAAGGTAACTATCTTTAAGGACACGGCTCTCTGATATGAAACAGACCTTTAAGATTACTATGTTATGCTGGGCAGTGGTGGTGCAGCCTTTAGTCCCAGGACTTGGGAGGCAGAGGCAGGTGGATTTCTGAGTTCGAGGCCAGCCTGGTCTACAGAGTGAGTTCCAGGACAGCCAGGACTACACAGAGAAACCCTGTCTCAAAAAACAAAACAAAACAAAACAAAACAACAAAAAAAAAGGATTACTATGTTATAGGGCTAGAGAGATGGCTCAGTAGTTAAGAGCACTGACTGCTCTTCCAGAAGTCCTGAGTTCAATTCCCAGCAACCACATGGTGGCTCACAACCATCTGTAATGGGATCCAATGCCCTCTTCTGTCGTGTCTAAAGAAAGCAACAGTGTACTCACATACATAAAATAAATCTAAAAAAAAAAAGATTACTATGTTATATAATTAAAATAATTCATATTTTGAATTTGGCATTATTTCTCTAAAATAAATGAGTCAGACATGCAGATTAAAACACTCCTAGAAGCCATAACACTGCCTGCTTTTCTTGAGACATGCACAGGAATTGTTTGAAACGTACTCTGAAGCAGTACAGACAGCTTCCAAATATGTGGTGGACACTTTAAAGGTAGACGTTAATTTTTGTTTGGTTGGCTTTCTGAGAGATGGTATCACGATGTAGCCCAAACTGCCCTCAAACTCATGTAGATCTTTCTACCTCAGCTGATAGACGGCTGGAATTACAGGTATGCGGTACCACGCTAGGCTTGATGTCAATTCACCATGAATCAAACTAAATTCTCTAATGCTACCTATTTTTATGGGATTGTGGTGAAGCTTAGGGAAAATCCATGTAGTATTTTGAGCGTACAGAGTAGATGTTCAATAAATGGTAGTTGGTATTACTAATAGATCCACTATCTATCAGGAATTCATACTATCTTTTCTCTCTCAACTCTAACCTCCCCCAATCAAGAATTACTTGAACACAGATCTAAGTCATAAAAGCATAGCCTTTTAACATAAATCTAGTAGTTACTTTCAAGATTTAACATATGACTTCTGAGAATGATATTGATAATGAGCAAACCAAAGATGACTTTCTTTTTAGGAGCCCTGTGACATTTGGAAAGTAATTTACTGGTGAAGTTTACCTAAAGCATAAAATCCAGCTCTTGCAAGCTGCTCCTTGTTAACTGAATATATCCATGCTCCAAAAGTAATGATCCGTGCTTCATATTCTGCCATGGCTGGATTTCTTGGAGAATTTGTTGAATTTGGGAAATTCCTATCAGAACTCACACCAGATTCACTTCGAACATTCCGGCCCAAAACAAAGAAGCAATTGGGAAAGTGTCTCCTGTGCTCTGACCAGGCACGATCACAGGGTTCCCAATTTTTCAGTTTTCCACCACAACAAAAGCATTGCACTTGATCATCGATCCCTGTGTAGAAGAGCCCAGCACTAGCTAACTCTCTGGGGGTTAAATGGGCATAGTCTGGCCAGTTCTGAAATGACTTCAATCTGGCTTCTTCACTACACATGGCAGGGTTCCTTGGGTATATAGTGTCTGAAATATCTACAACCTGTCCAGTTCTCAGGAGATAATCTGCATGAGACTCAGATGGCCTGTCAAGAGCAAAATGATTTCTATTTCCCACACATTTTTCAGATTTGTACTGGCCATTTTGGATACCAGGATTTGTAGACTGTACGGCACTGTTTTCAAAATAAAAACCATTGATAAATCTGCAATTTGGGGATATTCTTCTGTGTCTTCCAATAGCTGAGTCTCCATATTGCCATCTATCTACTGCCGCGTGACAACTGAAACACTGCACAGTGTCTCCTTCCCCAGTATAAAGAAAGCCTGCTCGTGCCAACGTTGATGCTGAAACAGGACTGCTACTTGGGAAGTTAGCAAATGTTTTTAATCTACTAAACTCCTCTACAAATTCTTCATCCTTATTGGTGTCTGCAGGTACAAAAGTTCTAGATCCTTCGAAACTGTTAAAAGTCATCTTCTCTGGAAAACAGGACTCGTCCACCTTTTCTAAAAAGAGAACATTGCATTAGGAACTTCAAAACACAAAACATAAGGACTATATTTCTGATACTAAGAACTAATATGTTATCCAGTGATGACATAAAAATAATGGCACAATCACTAAGACACATTTTAATTCTAAACACTAGAGTTGCACATTACCAAACCACTTGAGTTTTAAAGTCTGTGCTTTTGTTTGTTCTCCATTTTCAGTGTTTGGGCTTCACATAATGCCAAACACATGCGCTAACACAGAACTACACCCCCACCCTGTTTCTCTCTTGCTTATTTATTGTAGTCTTGGGGATCCACCACACAGCCTTTTGCATTTTAGGCAAGTACTCTACCAATGAGCCTCAACTGAGTCCCATTTTGTCTTTTGATGGAAAACAGTATATAAACAAACAGCAGAATTACTGATCTTAAGTATTCATTTCATATAAATATGGAAACTATGACACAGAAAAATTATAAATATTAAACACATGAAGTCATTAATTAGGAAAAACATGAAAGCAGCATAAAATATGCAGATTATTAAAGCCTATGCATAATTGTTATAATGAATCATTACATATTCAAGGCATCAAAGTTCAATTTTTTACTATTTAAAAACAGATGGATGTTTAGAATGTTAATGCATCAATTTAAAAATATTTTTACTTTCTTGCTTCACAAAACAAAGGTGGTCTAGTGAATGTTATGCTTAAGAGTACATAGGATGCACAAATGAAACTTGATGTATTAAAAAAAGGACACATACACAAAGTTAAAAAAGTGGATCTGGGAGAAGCTGAGAAGGTTGGTACTATGATCAAGATATAATGTATAAAATTCTCAAAGGACTAAAAATATTATAAAACAAAAAAGTAAGTATTCACAATATTGGTTTCAGCATGTTAAGAATATCAAATGCTTCTCATTTTCATGTGTAGAGTCCACTTTTGCAGGAAGTGGACCATTCCTTATTTTATGTGTATACACATATACATACAACACATAGAGGGGAGAAACGCAGACACAGACATACCTTACACATCCAAACTGCCAGGCAGACAATGCCTTAAGAAACATTCTAAATATTTACAGATATTAATTGAAGTTACTTTTGCTATCAACTTCTGTTGGTCAAGGAACAATCTGTTTGAATGAAAGAGAATTTAGCAGCCTCATTGGAGCTGCCAAATTACAACTGTGTAATGTTTAACCCAAATAACATACCAAAAGGAGTCAGCTGGGCTCTAGGAAGAATGGCAAGGTAGTTTGTCCTCCAACAGGTCTGAAGGTACAAAATAATGCTACTAATAATTGTACAAGGATAGCAGCATAAATCATGGCCACCTTAGGCAAAGCAGAAGAGCATGTGGTCACCCTAGCTACAGAAAAAAGCTGGTTCTCCAGAATATTCCACATTGCCATAATGTCCCCAGTATGTTTGCTGAATGCAAAATAAACAAATGGCTAAAACTCAAATAATTACATAGTAAAAATGAAAGATTCTGATGTAAAGATGAAAGCACTGGGTACAGTCTCAAAGGAGGACATACAAACAGCCAAATAACACATGAAAACACATCAATATCACACCAAACACTAGGGAAATAAACATTAAAGCCACAGTGAGGTATCACCCACACCTATTAGGATAGCTATTATTTGCCAGGAGGTGGTGGCGCACGCCTTTAATCCCGGCACTTGGGAGGCAGAGGCAGGTGGATTTCTGAGTTCCAGGCCAGCCTGGTCTACACAGAGAAACTCTTTCTCAAAAAAAAAAAAAAAACAAACAAACAAAAAAAAGGAAAGCTATTATTTGAAACACAAAACCATCAAATGCTGCTGAGGATGTATGTGAACACAGGGACCTGCAAACAGGAATATAAACAAGCCATTATGGAATACAAAATGAAGGCGTGCCTGGTATGCATTCATGTGAGTGGCTATCATCTTCTATTACTCTCCACTTTGTTGAGGCAGGATCTCTCAGATGAACTCGGAGGTCACTAATCTGCTTCTCCAAGGGATTTTTTTTCTGCCTCCACATGTACTGAGCCATCTCTCCAGGCCTAAATGGAGTCACTTCAAAGACTAGACAGAGTTAGAAGTTGGAGAGAGGGCTCGGCAGTTAAGAGGAGCCGAGTTCAACTCCTAGCACCCATAGCCACATCCAGCTGCTCACAATCACCTGGAAGTTCAGCTTCAGGGGATCTAATCCCTCTGGCCTTGGCACCTGCACTCATGTGCACACACCCACTCATACACAGACAAACAAATACACTTGTTTAAAAGTATAAAGTTTCAAAACCAAGTAGACAATGATGGGGACATTGCTTAAGTAGGAGAGTATTTAACTAGCATGCTCAAAGGCCCTGGGTTTAATCCTCAGCACTACAAAAACTAGGCGTGGCAGTACACCTATAATCTTAGAACTCATGAGTTAGAAGTCAGAGGATCAGAATTTCAAGCTCATTTTCAGCTACATAACAAGGTTTTAGGCCAGCCTATGATACACAATCTCAAAAACAAACAAAGCAGAGACAGCTCTAAAACAGGATCCAGCAGTCTCACCACTGGGCATACATCCAGGCTAATGAAATCAGTATGTTGAAGAGACACCTCCATTTGCACATTTATCATAGCACTGTGTGTATGTGAAATCAGCTTTAGCTGACCACTGATGAATGGACAAAAAAAAATGTGGTATACGTAGATAATATTTAGCCTTAAAAAGATTAGAATTCTGCCACTGGCAGCAACATGAATAGAAATGAATGACATTATGTGAAGGGAAATATGTTAGGTTCACATGTGGAAGCTAAAAGGTTAACCTCACAGAACAGTGGTTAAAGGAACCTGGATGAAGGGAGACTGAATGGAAACAGGACGGTCAATGGGCATAAGGGTGCTGTAGCTGAACGGAAGTACCTTACAATGTTTTCCTTTTTGTTTGGAGACAGTGTTCACTGTGTAACCCAGGACAGTCTCATATTTACTGCCGAAGCCTCCACAGTCCTCGGACTACAAGTATGTAACAATAAGCCCTACAGGATAAGGAACTTTTTTTCCCATGTTTTCATGTGTGGGGTAAATATGAATAGGTGCAGGCTTGTGCATGTGGAAGCCCAAGGTTGATGTTGGGAATCAACCCAAATTTTTGGTCCACATTATTCATTGAGACAAGATCTCTAAATAAAACCTAGACCTCACTGATATGTCTAGTCAACTGGCCAGCTTGCTCTGGAGATCCTGGTTCCTCCTGGGTTTAGGGGTATACCACCATGCCCATCCAACATTTATTTGGGTCTTAAGAATCAAAGCTCAAGTTCTCATGCTTGTATAGCAAAAGGTTTAGCCACTGAGCCATTGTTACTAAATGTTCTGTAGTAAACTAGGAAAACTATGATTGACAATAATTAACTGACTACTTTAAAATTGTTTTGTTTTTGTTTTTTCAAGACAGGGATTCTCTGTGCAGTTCTGGCTGTCCTGGAACTCACTCTGTAGACCAGGCTGGCCTCGAACTCAGAAATCTGCCTGCCTCTGCCTCCCAAGTCCTGGGATTAAAGGCGTGCGACACCACTGCCCGGCTAAAATAGTTAAAAGACAAGCTTTGAATATTCTTAATGCAAAAAAACATGTCTGAAGAGACAATGAAAATTACTCTGATCTTATTTAACATATATTTCCCATGTAATGAAACACTACAATGTATCCCATACTTATATAATTACTGCTGTCAATTTAAAATATTTTCAAGGGCTGGGGAGATGACTCAGCAGTTAAGAGTACTGGTTGCTCTTCCAGAGGACCTGGGTTCATTCAATTCCTATCACCGACATGGCAATTTACAATTGTTTGTTCCAGGGGATCCAACATCCTCATACAGACATACATGCAGGCAAAATACTAATGCACATGAAATAAAAATAAAATGATTTATGAGGATGTTGGATCCCCTGGAACTAGAGTTACAAACAACTGTAAGCTGCCATGTGGGTGATATATATTTAAAAGAATACATTTAGGGATTTATGAGGCTGAGACAGGGAGCATTGGATTAGAAACCAGCCTGGGCCACATAATGAGACCAAGTCTGAAAAAACAAACAAACAAAAAAACCCAGAATGGTCACAATGTCTTGTTTTTGGAATCTTGGGAAGATTTATATAGAACTTTAGGCATTATATAAGCACAATATGTCTTAGAACATCAATTCCCTTTGAGTAATTTTAAAAGACGCCTCTCTTGAAAAATGACAATAGCCTTCAGGCTTGTGTGCGTTTGCCAATTTTCACTAGCATTCACATCTCCCTTAAGAGCTGGCTTTTATCTATCTCTGAGAAATTTTTTGGAATACAGTTTTAGATACTTTTAAGTATCATTTTCCAGATGTTTCAAAACATTCTGACAATAATGTTCAAAGTTCTTTATTGAATCAGCATGATAAGTTGGATGATATAAAAGATTCAAAGAAACAAAAGGCTAGTTGATAAGCTAGTGAGATGAAACCTACTACAGAAATATGCAACATTTTATATTGTTTTTAAAAAAGTATTGCATAACCAAGGAAATAAACAAATGATTTAGAATGAAGTCACATAAAGGCCAACTTCCAGTTTAAAACCTTGGGATTTTAGTTAATTGCAAATTCATTACAAGTCAACATTACGTGGCTGCGGAAAAACCCACAGCCTTCAAACTATGTTAGTGTCCAGATGTGGAACATTCATATGCAACTCAGCTACATTATAAATACTGCTCCAGTTCCAAACACACTTTAGGAGAGACACTGACAAATTCCCATGTCCTTAGAAGAACATTCAAGATAACAGTATATGAGAAATAGTTGGAAGAAAAAAGACTATTTATCCCAAAAGAAAGGAAGATTGACATGTGGGATAGAAATTCAAATTCAGTGTACCTTTCCAGTGGAATTAAAGTCAATGTATATACTTAATACAGGTTACTTATTTTTTGCATTTTAAAGTGTGTGTGTGTGTGTGTGTGTGTGTGTGTGTGTGTGTGTGTGTGTGTGCGTGCGTGCGCGCGCGCGCGCGCGCGCGCGCCATAGCACATGTGTGGAGGTCAGAGGACAACTCTCAGGAGCCAGTTTTCTCCTTTTACCACATGGACTCCAAAAAGAAAAACCAGGCCATCAGGTTTGGCAGCATGTGGTTTTACCTGATGAAACCTCTGGCTGCCTCATAAGCAAAACATTTTAGCACAACATACGAATGAACTTTTAAAAGTCAAATGCAGTACAAAATGAGTTAGGTTGCCTTTGAGAATGTGAGTCCTTTCCATTGGTAAGAGGCTTCAGGCTGGGCAGTGGTAGTGGTGCACACGCCTTTAGCCCCAACACTCTGGAGGCAGAGGCAGGCAGTTCTCCATACAAGCCTGTATTACAGAACAAGTTCCAGGACAGCTGAGATTGATACAGAGAAGCTCTATCTCAAAAAAATCAAACAATAAAATAGAATAAAATAAAGTGAGACTTTAGTGTAGACTAGAAGACTAAGCACTTCAAGTCTATAATATTCCTGAAAAAATGGCCAACATAAACAAAATGATGAAATTTATCTTCCCTGAGGTAATGTTTTACTTCTTGATACAATCAAAACATAAAATTAAAGGTCTTCTTTCACAATGGCAGACATTTGTGAGTTCATCCCATTCTAGATATGTGAAAGTCTGTCATTCTTACAGGAACATCGTTCTGTGAAGCTTCCAAGAGGAGACTTTAAGTGGATACAGAAACTCACTCCTGTAATCCTGGCAATCAGGAGTTTGGGGCAGGAAGATGGTGACTTCCAGGTGAGTCTAAGGTCCTTGCTTCAATCAACCAATCAATCAATCAATCAATCAATCAATAAATGGAGACCACTTTCTCAGGGATCAATCCCATGCTATTGGTTTAGGTTACACAGGTTTAGAAAGCAGTATTTGAATGAATACTGCATGTACATTGTAGGATGTTAGAAGAGTGCCAAAAGTGAGTTACCAGATGAGCTAAAAAGTGAAAGACAAGTAACAAACAAGAGAAACCTGGGGGGTTCGAGAGAGAGCCTGGTAGGTAAAGGCACTTATCCCACAAAGTCTGCGGCTTGAGTTAAATCCTGACAATCAATCTAACAGTAAAGGGCAGAAACACCTCCACCAAATTGCACCTCTAATCACGTACTTTGCCTGTGTATGCCTCTCATATATTGCATGCAGTAACTTACACACACACACAGAGAGAGAGAGAGAGAGAGAGAGAGAGAGAGAGAGAGAGAGAGAGAGAGAAAAGAGAGAGAGAGAG
>JADRCG010007574.1:40328-55844 GCA_019844195.1 Rhabdomys dilectus
CACCACCACCACCACCACCACCACCACCACCACCACCACCACCACCAATTATCATTATTATTTTATTTTTGAGGGAAACAGGGAAAATGAGGAGGGAGGGCAGGATCCTATGTAGTTCATGGCAGCCTTGAACTCTGATGTGTACCACACTGGGTTCCTATGTATTTAAAAATTGACTTATTTATTTTGTAGGTCAGGGAGCTTGCGCCACAACATGCATGTGGAAATCAGAGAACAACTTGCAGGGATTAGTTCCCTCCTTTCATCATGTGTGCCCAAGGGACTGAACTCAGGGACTTGGCAGCAAAGCACATTTCGCTGCTGAGCCATCTTATCAGCCCTTATTGCTTATTTTATTTTATGACAAGGTCTCACTATGTAGCTCTGGCTGGTCTTGAATGCAGAGATCCACCTACCTCTGCCTCCTGAGTGCTGAGACTAAAGATGTGCACCACCATGTCTGGTTGCATTTTTATTTCTTGTCTGTTTGATTTTTAGAGTCTGGGTTTCCATGTGTAGTCTTGACTGTCCTGGATCTCACTCTGTAAAACAGAATGGCCTGGAAATCAAGAGATCCACCTGCCTCTGCCTCCTCTGAGTGCTGGAATTAAACCTATGTACCACCACCTCCTGGCATTCTAAATATTTTTAAAAGGTAAATTTCACTGCCTCTATTAATGAGACTCCTTTCATAACATACTCTTATTTTTTAGACTTACTAGAATTCTTGTGTGCTTATTTTTATATCAGTATGCTTTTTGTTGTTCTGTGTGTGGTGCTGGGGACTGAACCTCACACATACTAGGCTAGTGATCTAAGGCTGGATTATATCATCACCTATTTTAGGTTTTTAACATTTTTACTTATCTTCAAAACTTAACTCTGTGTGTATGCTTGGGGGAAAGGCATGTGCAATTCACGGCATGAATACAGAGGCCAGAGAGGAGCTTTGTGGAGTCAGTTCTTCCTCCCACCTTTACATGAGTTCTGGGGACTGAACTCGGGTTTGGTAGGCTGGCACAGCAATACTTTACCTGCTGAACCATCTCACTAGTCCATTCTAAATTCTGAAACTGGGTAGCTATCACTCAGCAGACTCACCTTGACCCCGTTTTGTAGTGCAAGCAAGCTACTGAACTTGTAATCCTCTTCTAAAGCTCTCTAAGTGCTAGGATTATAGGCCTGTAGCATCATTTCAAGCTTCTGGTGTGCATTTATTTTATGGGGGCAAGGAGAGAGTTGAAACGAGGTTTTATTATACAGCTCAGGCTTGTCTAGAGCTAGCAATAAACTCACCATCCTCCTGCCTCAGCCCTTCATAAGCTGGGATTACAGACAACTATGCCTAACACATTTATATTCTTTTAATGAGTTCCAGTACCATAATTTTTTAGATACAAAATCTACCAACAGAAAAATAATTTTACAAATGAAAATCTGGTATACGTTTTTACACAAAGACTTTGTATTCTCTTCTTTGTGTTGTGTATGCTCTACTGTGGATCATATTGGGGACCAGTGCTCTGTCATGGAGCTGTATTCTCAGCCAGACTGCATTGACTTTTAGTAATATTATACGACAAACACTATCTTAACTTAAACAAAAACACATAGGAGGTATGAGAGATGACTTAGCAATCAAGAGCACTGGCTGTTCTTTCAGAGGACCTGGGTTTAGCTCCTAGCACCAGCATGGCAGCTCACAACTCTCTGTAACTCTAGTTCCAGGAGATCCAATGTTCTTCTTGCCTCTGGGGACACCAGTTACTCATGTGATACACACACATACATGCAAACAAAACACTCATATACATAAAATAATAAGATAATAAATATAGTATCTACCTGTCATTGATAGTTTATAGGTCACTCCCCACATACACACTTAGAATACCTTTCTTTTTGCCATAACTCTTTAATACTTATGGTACCATGCATACAAGTAATAAAATATAATTACATATAAAAATAAGAATATAAGAAAGAAACGAAAGTTCCTATGGTCTATTAATTATGTATGGATGCTTCTATAATAACTGTGTACTATTTAAAACAATGAACAAACAAAATATTCAAATTTGAAGGATATTTTTTCCGATATGGTAAAAATATATTAAGAAGTAGCTTTGCTGGGAATGGTGGTACATACTTCTAAGCTCAGCACTTGGGAGACAGAGGCAGGAAGATCTCTGTGAATTCAAGGCCAACCTGGTTTACATAGGGAGTTCCAGGACAGCTAAGGAAGCCAGAGGAAACTAGAGTTCACTCTCATAGCATCATCTTAAGTTGATCATTCTATGAAAACCCTATTTTCAAATAAGGTTAAGAACAATTAATTGAGCTGAGCAGTGGTGGCGCACGCCTTTAATCCCAGCAATTGGGAGGCAGAGGCAGGCGGATTTCTGAGTTCAAGGCCAGCCTGGTCTACAGAGTGAGTTCCAGGACAGCCAGAGCTACACACAGAAACCCTGTCTGGAAACCACCCCCCCCCCCCCAAAAAAAGAACAATTAATTGTTTTACAGTGTGACTTCAAGTTCTATCTATCCACTCCGGACCTTAAACCTCCAGGGCCCTTCCTAGAAGCAATCACTCTCACAAGTCTCTTATATGCTCTTCCAGAAATGTTCTAGGAATACAGAAGCATGTATATGTATTTAAAAAGTCTTTAGACACCCAGTAGTGGCACACACCTGTAACTCTGTTTGGGAGGCAGACACAGGAGGATAGCCACAAGCTCCCAGCCAGCAGGGTTACGGAGAGTACCAGAGCAGCCTGAGCTACAGAATGAGAACCTGCTTCAACAAACATACAAGCAAATAATTCAATAAAGTGAGGGGTGGCGGCACATGCTTATAATCCCAGCACGTGGGAGGTGGAGGCAGGAGAATAAGGAATTCAAGAACATCTCTGGCCACAGAGATCCTATGTCAAAGAAAAGAAAAGAACGATTTTGGTTTTACTTTTCTGAGAAACCTCCAGGTTTCTAAATCTCCATACTCCAAATCTCAACATTTCCTACTTTTTCTTGTTTTGCTAGCTGTCATTCTGTAAAAGGAGGAGTAGGGGTGAATACTGTCAAAATATACTGTATGATATTCCCAAATTAATAAAAACATTCTATCAAGTAGTTACCACAAAAAGAATAAAATTGGCCCAGTGTTCTGGAAAGTATCCTGACAGTATATGTAAAAAAAAAAAAAAAAAAGAAAGAAAAAGAAAGAAAAGAAAACAAACAAAAAAAAAAGAAACCAAAAAAACCTTTAAACATGAATACTGTCATCTTAGAAACTTTGTCTATGAATTTATCTAGAGGAAATATTTTTAAAAATCTACATTAAAAATGGCCACTTTGGCCGGGCGGTGGTGGCACACCACCTTTAATCCCGGCACTTGGGAGGCAGAGGCAGGCGGATTTCTGAGTTCGAGGCCAGCCTGGTCTACAGAGTGAGTTCCAGGACAGCCAGGGCTACACACAGAAACCCTGCCACGAAAAACCAAAAAAAAAAAAAAAAAAAAAAACGGCCATTTTGACTGATGTGAAATAGGATCTCAGTGCTGTTTTATTTCTATTTTCTTGATGGCTGATAGTGGACACTTTGAAGTTTACTGGCTATTTTTCTTTCACCCTTTGAGAACCATCTATTGATTTCATTAGCCCAATCTCTACTCTATGGCTATGCACTTCACTGCTGAACTCTGAGCTTGGGGGAAAGGACTTAGTGTGTAATTCTGCTTGGCATAGGCCTCACTCACTATTTAGTGTGCACTGATTTCAAACTCAAAGTTACCTTTTAGTCTCAGCCTCCTGAGTGCTGGGATTACAAGTGTGAGTGAGTCAGTATACCCGCTCTTGTTGCTGGACATAAAGTTCACAATGTCTAACTACTATCAACAAGATCAAGAGTGAATGTCAGCTGGCTATGGTGGCACACACCTTTAATCCTAGCATTCATGAGGCAGAGGCTGGTGGACCTCTGTGAATTCAGGGCCAGCCAAAGCTACATAGTAAGACTCTCCTAAAAAAAAAGAAGTGACTGGGAAACTGGGAGAGGAGAGGGGACAGTAGGAGACAAGGATGAATAGAAACAAAGTAAAATGATATACATATGTATGAAAATGTCACAATAAAACCACACACTGTATAGGAATTTAAAAATTTATACAAATAGAATGGCCTGTGCTGGCAAAATGGTCAGTGGGTAGAGGCAATTTCCATCAACCCTGGTGGTATCAGTTGGATCCCTGGGACAACATGGTAGGAGATAACCAACTCCCAAAGGTTGTTTCTCTGATCTCCAAAATTAGTGCCATGACATGTGGGTGTGTATATGCATACTCACTCTCTAAATAAATGCAATTTGAAAAGGGAGGACCTGTCTAAATCTGTTTCTATTTTATTTGTTTTTCACACCAATATTAAATGCTCTCAGGTAGAAATGGATCCTGTATCAGTCAGTACCTTCTTTTAATCTATCATGTTTTTTTTTTTAACTAACAGTGGCTTTAAGGAAAGACATGAATTCGCTTATAATTCTACAAGAAAGAGATGAACATGTAAACAGAAAATCAGAATATTTGCACAAAGGTACTATAAAGATTCATAAATGTATGCAAAACTGTTAAGTCTCATTTGTTGTCAAAACAATTTTTAAATTCCTATACAATGTGATGGGTTTCGTTGTGACATGATGCTATTTTTTACCTTATTTGTCAAATATCAGTATCACAAATCACTGTAACCCACAAACATGTAAAGGTATGGGACAACAGACAAAAACATACTAATAGGTTATACTCAGGGAAATAAAACCAGATCATGGTTATCTTAGTGCTCTATTGCTGTGAAGAGATACTGTGACTAAGGCAACTCTTATTTTAAAAAAACATTTAACTGGGGCTGGCTTAGAGTTCTGAGATTTAGTCCATTATCATCATGGTAGAAAGCACAGCAGCATCCAGGAGACACCATGCTGGAGAAAGAGCCTGAGAATCCTACATATGGCTTTTTTATTTCTTTTGGTTTTTTTTTTTTTTTTTGGTTTTTTTACTCTGTCTCTCTCTCTCTCTCTCTCTCTCTCTCTCTCTCTCTCTCTCTCTCTGTGTGTGTGTGTGTGTAGCTCTGGCTGTCCTGGAACTCACTCTGTAGACCAGGCTAGCCTCGAACTCAGAAATCTGCCTGCCTCTGCCTCCCAAGCGCTGGGATTAAAGGAATGTACCACCACTGCCCGGCTGAATTCTACATTTGCATCAGCAGAGCAGCAGGAAGAGAGAGCCACTAGGCCTGACTTGAACTTCAGAAACTTCAAAGCCCATAATCACAGTGATGCACTTTCTCCAACAAGGCAACACCTCTTAATAGTGCCACTCCCTACAAGTTTATGGGAGCCATTTTCATTCAAACCGCCACACTGGCTAATTTAGATGAGTTCTGCTAAACTGGAGGCGAGTGAGGACTATAAGAAGACCTTATCTCAAAAAGAAAAAAAAAAACAGTAGATAGGTTCATCTTAACACTACAAAGTATGCTTAACATATGCAAGGGCCTGGGTTTAATTGTCAGCACCAGAAATAATGTAAAAGGTACATGTAAAAATGCTCAAAAATGTGTTATTTATAAACATACAAAACCACAATATTCTTTGGGCAGTGGTTGGCACATGCCTTTAATCTTAGAACTCAAGAGGCAGAATAAGGCAGATTTCTGTGCGTTCAAGACCAGCCTGGTCTACAGAGCTAGTTCCAGGACAGCCGGGGCTACACACACACACACACACACACACACACACACACACACACACACACACACACACACAGAGAGAGAGAGAGAGGGGGGGGGCAGAGAGACAGAGAGAGACAGAGAGAGAGAACCCTCTCTTAAAAACAACAACAAAAAGTCCATCCCCCAAAAAACCAAAACTAAGGCCACACTATTAAACAGAAGATAGTACTAAGGTAATATGGAACCATACACAACCACTATAAACTTAGGTTGGACAGGTGAGATGGTTCCTCAGGCAACCTAGTTTAATCTACACTTCCTACACAAAAGCAGAAAGAAAGGAAGGGAGTGACCTGATCCCAAGTATCCCTCTACTTCCACATGCATGTTGTGGTACATATGTCCCCCAATCCACTCATCTCCTCCCCTGCAAAACATAAAACACACACATTAAAAATACTCAAATCCTAGACTGTAGGATCAGGAGTACTGTAGTCAGTGGTAGAACATTTGCCCAACATGCATAAGCATTCCATCCCCAGAAACACAGCAAACAACAAAACCCCCAAAAGCTGTTTTAGATGAATACTAAATTATAACAGACATATAGTCAGGATACTCTATTAAGTAAAAAGGCTGGGTATAACTAATTGGTACAATGCCTAATTAGCATGCATGAGGTCCTGGGAGCCCCAGCATCATGACTATGATGAAATAAACTATATAACCCAATAATAAACCATAAAGTAGCAACGTCATACACTGAAATTCTATTGTTGCAAGGCGTGGTGACTCCCAAGTATATTTCCACAAGGTTGAAGGAGAAAAACTGTTCAACATTTGAAGTGAGCCTAGGATACACAGTGATTTCCAAGCCAGCTTGGGCCACAATATGAGACCCTATCATTAAAAAAAATGTTGTCTCTTATATTTTTGGTTATGAGCCCAGCCTTTAACAGCTGAGCCACCTGGGGGAGGGGGGATGTGACCTGATCTGAAGTGAATAAATAAATAAATTAATTAATATAAAGCTGAGCTCCAGGTCCCTGCCTCAACTTCCCTGGATGATGAACTGCAACCTGTAAAGCAATAAACTCTTCCTCCACCTCAAAAGCTGTCTCTGAGTAATGCTATTGCTGATTTATTTTCTTCTTTGTTTCCTTCTGTCACCATTTAAATTTTATCCTGCAAGCATTCTGAATTCTAATCAAAAGACTAAGCAGGTAGACTCTTAATTTGTCAGGAGGCCATTGTACAATCCTGCCTACCAGATAGAGTGTCATCTGGCTACTGTCCATGTCAAAATGCTTCATCTGTGAATACATTAACCAAATTAACTGAGTATTGAGACCTTGCACTGCCAGGCTTTGATTTTCCTTGAAGACAATTTTCATAAATTATGAGGAGAGAGAAAGATGGGTTCTTTACTTTGCTACCTGGGATTTGTTGCCAGTTTGCTACTGTCTAGGAGGAAAACATAGAAGAGGAGAAATTGTAAATGGATGTCAATATTGTTGATCATCAGGTTAGACAAGAGACAGAGAAGATAAAGAAACGTAAAGCCTCAGTGAGGAACAGGTCACATTTCTGACACTTGCCTTTTGATCCACTGGTTAGATGGGGAAAACTCAGACACAAAACGGGTTAAAAGACCAGTTACTTTCTGATTGCTACTTTATTGGAGGAGATGGAAATCTATTTTTGAGAACAGGTTTGCCTAGAACTCACTATGTAGCTCAGGCTGGCCTTCAATGTGCCTTGCTTTAGCTTACAAAATACTGGTACTAAAGGTCTAAGTCACATTTGAATCTAGTTCATTAGTTTTCAAGTTGAAAAGTATTTTTAACTGATCTCTAACCATTCATTTACTGCCTTGTAGAAAATAATTAGGAGGACCTGGTGATACACACCTTTAATCCTAGCACTAGAGAGACAGTGGCGGGCAGATCTGTGGATTTGAGGGCAGCCTGGTCTACATAGTGAGTTCTAGGGCACTCCCCCAGGAATACATAGGGAAACTCTGTCTCCAAAAAGAGAAAGGAAGGAAGGAAGGAAGGAGGGAGGGAGGGAGGGAGGAAAAGAAAAAGGGGACATGATTTTAGAGGCTTAATATGCACAAAGGATTGTGTCTCTTCTAGCCAAAAATGTACCTCCAATAAACTTATCTTTGTTTACTTTTCATTTTATTCCCCATATCCCTTTTTATAAAGGGGCAGTGGTTGAAATACAATTATACTGAAAATTCAAATGTCTATTGTATGTTTATAGACATTCACAGACTAAATTGCACACAATGAGCTGGGACATGTCTTGGGACAGCAAATGTCTGTGAAGCCCAGGCCAGTCAGAGGTAAAAAAATTAGATGGTCTCAAAATATTAAAAAACAATTCATAAAACCGGCCATGTGCTGAACAGAACAGCAGAAATCACTCCTTTCACAGATTAAGATACAATACTTACAATCAGGTGATTCCACAATGCCATTTTGGGTGTTCATTTAGTGGATGATTTGGTAAATGGGTTATATTACTCACCCTAGAAATTTCCAGAATAAATAATAATAATAGTTATTATTACTAATTATTATTATTCAATCCTTGGGATAGAAGCCAAGGCTCATGCACACGAGGAAAACATCCCATCAGGGCTGTAGTCTTAGAACCTGAAATGAAGTATTTTTATTTTATGTTCATGCTAGGAATCGCTTTCAAGCAAGTGCTGAAACAAATTATTTTGTTTACTTTGGAGACAGGGCCTCACATAGTCCAGGCTAGCCACATATTTGTGTTATAGCAGGAGAGGGAGGTCATAAACTTCAAACAATCTAAGTGCCATTTACTTTTGTATTTATTGGTGGGGCCACTGCAAATGAGAACAACTTCCAGTTGCCAGCTCCCATTTCACCACGTGGGTTCGGGATTAACCTAGGTGTCAGGCTAGGTGGCAACCAACTTTTCATACTGATTTCCCCCGCACTGATCTTTATCAGCGCTCTTGATCCACCTGCCACTTCCTCCCAAGTGCTGGGATTACGAATATACAGACTGGTGCTACTATGCCTGGCTATCTATTTACTTACTCCTGGTCCCCCCTCATAGAGTCCCTCCCCCATCCCCTTGAGATATGTATGTAGCAGGCTGGCCTCAAAAGTTGTGATCTTCCTTTTTAGGTCTCCTGAGTGCTGGGATGACAAGTGTGTACCACCATGTCAGGTCTTTGAAACAAATTCCTGATGGAAACCTTCTTTTTTTCCTTTTTCCACTATAAAAACATTTGATAGGTTTATTCTGTCTAGGTTTTATTTTCATTCAATTTATTTTACTTTTTTAAAAAAGTTTGACTTAAAACTTACTATGTATTCTAGGCTGGCCTAGAATTCCTGCCTTCATCTACCAAGTGCTTGTATTATAAGCATACACCACCAGGCCTAGCTCTGCCTGGGTTTTAACTTATAAACAGACAAATTAATCTAACTCAGTAGAATTAAAAAAAAATAAAGTACTTATTCAATGTCCCCAAGTACCAAATACTATCTTGAAAGTTTTATTTTCCTTGATACCATAATATAGCTAAATGCTTACCTGCAGGTAATGTGGCAAATGAAAGACAAAAAGGTAAAGAGGTGCAAACCTAGGTCTTGTGACTAACAGAATTATAAGGAAATTCCTATAAATATTCTTGGCAGACTCTACTGAGGTATATGAGAACGGGAGGCTTTCTAACCTTTCTGTGCTTGGGAAATGTTCTATAGCATGAAAGTCAGATGGCATAGGAACAGGCTTAGCCTGTTCACTCTGAGACAGGGTTTACTTTGTAGCTAAGGCTGTCTATGAGTTCAAGGTCTTTCTGTCTCTGCTCAGAATGAATAATGGAATTAAGAATTCGAGTCCTAGCAGTGGTGGAATGCACATTTGGTTTTGTTGAGTAGTATCTTGTTTTCTCCATCTATGGTGATTAAAGTTAAAATCCCAGCACTCAGAAGGCAGAGGCAGGTAGATTTCTATGAGTTCTAGGACAGCCAAGGTTGTTACACAGAGAGACGCTGTCTCAAAAAAGTACCTCCTGGGTTACATAGCAGACTGTCATCCTCAAAACATACAAAGTCTGAACTCACTCAGTCCAACCGTCTGGATCGGAGCTACTTATTTCTAAGGCACTCTACGATCAGTAATTGTTTTTCACCGTCTACCATCTTCTTGAAAATAACCATACAACCAGATCATAAGCCAGGCAGAGTAGGTAGAGTACATCACATCTATAATCCCAACCCCACATGAGGCCGAGGGAGGAGGATCCCAAATTCAAGGCCTCCCTGAGGTATATAGTGAAAACCAGGCAGGCAAAATACTCTTAAACATAAACAGGCCTTGAAAGATGTTTCACTGAGTAAAACAGCTTGCCTTAAAATCACCATAAAAGTGGATGAAAGGCACTAATTCTACATATATACCATGGGATATGTACCCACATGTACATGTCATAGAGACACACACAGACACACACAGACATTAAGCCTAAAAATATGGTGAACTTAATGCATTCTTAATAAGAATGTATGTGAAATCATAATTAAATCAAAATAACATTACTAAAATTATAACAAAAAATACCAAAAAAACCCCAAAAACCAAAACAAAAACAAAAAACCTGATGCTAAAATCCACTAAAATGGACACAAATCTGGTTTTGCTATACAAAACTGACGAAACCTATAACTCACATCTGGGCTTAAACTGCTATGTCTAGTACAATAATCTACTTCATCAGAATCTAGAAAACACTTTTTTGGATTACTCTGAACACCTCGGAAGTTTTAACTTTCACTTTAATCCAAGAAATTTCTTTGTACAACCCAAACCATTCAGTTAATAGGTTTTAAATGTATGTGTCTCTATCCCATGAGTATGGAGATGCCCCCTAGAAGTTAAACGAAGGTGAGACACATGATGCAGTGCTGGGAACCCAACTCGTCCTGTAGAAATGCAGCAAATGCTCTTAACGATGAATTCTGGCTTAATAATTATTCTTTTTAAAAAAGATTTATTTATTTTATTTATATGAGTACACTGTAGCTGTCTTCAGACACACCAGAAGAGGGCATCAGATTCCATTACAGATGGTTATGAGCCACCATGTGGTTGCTGGGAATTGAACTCAGGACCCCTGGAAGAGCAGCCAGTGCTCTCAACCCTTGAGCCATTTCTCCAGCCCAATAATTATTCTTATTACCAAGAACTAGATATAATATGACAGTCGATGTCTTTCTGAGAAAAGGTGGTATGTTAGATAGTTCTGGTTGGCCCCAAACTCACTTTGTAGAACAGGCTGACCTCAAACTCAAGAGATCTAGCTGCCTCTGCCTCCCAAGTGCTGGGATTAAAGTTGTGCGTCACCATATGGGGCTCCATGAAAGTCAGTTCAGTATCTGCTTTGATATTTACCTATGCTTTAATATTTGACACTACCTCTACAAACTTATTATTTGCCCACAGTTTTCGAGCTCCCAAAAATTCTCTTAATCTCAACCCCCTGAGCTTGCTTTTTCCCCTTTTGAATCCTATTCTCTAACACAGAATCTATCCTATAACACAGAATAGAACAGGCCAGAAACTGTCATTGACACTTACAAAAAAACAAGTTTAAAATTAAATGCCAGAGAGCTGGGAGTAATCTCAGCACTCAGGAGGCAGGGGCAGGAGGATCTCTGTGAGTTTAAGGCCAGCCTCATCTACACAGTGAACACCAAGACAGCCAGGACTATACAGAGAAGACTCTGAGCCTCAAAATGCCAACAACAACAACATTCTTATTAAATATATACAATTAAACAAAGAGAGCTGGGTGTGGTAGCATCCACCCGTAATCCTAGCACTCAGGAAACTGAAGCCTGAGTAAGGCAAAGGGAGGGTCGGTCGAAGGTCACCGTGAGGAACCATAAGTTACTAAGGCTTCTATTTCCACCTTGTTCTTATACTTTGGCTCTTTAAAATATAACTCATATAAGGCTTTTTAAAAATTGGCATGGCCTCACTGTTGCCTAGCTGTTCTTAAAATCCCAAACTCAAGAGATCCTTCTGCAAAAAAACAATAAAACAAAACAAAAAACCTAGATCCTTCTGCTTCCACATCCAGAACAGCTACTGCTACATGACCATGCCAGCCTAAGTTACACAGCAAGACCTTGCCACAAAAAACAAACTAAAACCTAAGAGGGTGGTGGTGGTGGTGGTGGTGGTGGTGGTGGTGGTGGTGGTGGTGGTGGTGGTGGTGGTGGTGGTGCACACCTTTAATCCCAGCACTTGGGGGCACGGACAGGTAGGGAGGCACAGACAGATATGTGAGTTCAAGGCCAGCCTGATCTACAGAGGGAGTTTCAGGACAGCTAGGGATACTCAGAGAAACCCTGTCTCAATAAAATAAAATAATTTAAAAAACCCCACCCTTTTAATGTTCTGAATTAAACAGATTAAACATATTTTTGTGAAAAACAAAACAAACATGGAGATGCTGAGTCTGAGTGGAAATAAAGCCAAGAGCAAAGGAAAGTCCCATGGCATCCAATTCAGGGTATTTTCCACTGTATATGATTATTTATTAAGTTCCATACCAATCTCTCATTTTCTAATTCAGTTTGTCTTCTCAAATGGACATGCACACTGTCCTTAACCAATGCTAACAGCTTACATAACACTATTAACAGATTACGCCAGAGATCAACTTTAGAATTGACAGCTTATTATAATCTTCCTGCCTCAAAATAACAAGGGCACTTTACCATATTCATCTTTGAGTGCTTTTTTCTGAGATGGGAGCTCTCAATACGCAGCCTAGGCTGTCCTGGAAAACGTTACCTTCCTGCCTCAATTTGCCAAGTACAAAAATTCCAAATGTGTATCACTGTATGTAGTATCTACTCTTAGACCCCTACCAGAACTTACTACTAAACTTATCTATTAGATCAAGCAAAACCAGTGAGATCTCATTGTTATATTTAGAGTCTCCAATCATTAAATACAGAGACTATGCTAAATAAATTAATGTACAAAATGAAAGTGAAGGGAGACATTTATGTCAAAATTCTAAGTGCTATACTGAATTAACTGGCACATTAAGTAGAATGCTTGCTCACTAAAATATGTCTGACCAACTTTAGCTAGCATTACTTTGTTACCTTAGTTGGTCTCATTGAATGCACTAGAAATCAATACAATTAACTGTGGGAGTTCTTGACTAGGACGGAGGCACCAGTCCAAAGTCTGCTAACATGAGCAGTTCATTTTTTCACCTGAGTCTTCATTAGCCTAACAGAACTCAACACTGGGGATATGTCTGTCCAGTCTTACTTTTTTTTCCCCTTTAGTTCTAGATACTGACTTCAGAGCCTAGTGTATATTATGCTGGACTGATATACACCCCTAAACCCTTTGAGGCTTTTACTTCCAACTCAAAACATTTACCATTTTTAAAACTGGATAATATGCATGAGGATAACGAGGGTACAGAAAGCAAACACTTAAGTACCAAATAATGCCATGCAATATACAAGTTTTATTGAGTCTGCTTATATGGGATATGACGTAGCCCAAGCTGGCTTTGAACTCTTCATCCTCTTCCTACCAAATGCACAGGTTACTACAAGTGTGAGCCCTGCCTCTGTTTTATTGTTTTATGTGTAGGGGTATCTTGCCTGCATGCATATATCTGTAGCACATGCATGCAGTACCCATGGAAGCCAAAAGCAGCACTGGATCCTCTGGGCCTGGAGCTGCAGGCCTCGATACTGTGTGAGTGCTGGGAACAGAACCCGTGTCCTCTGAAAGAGCAGCCAGGCCATTTAAACAGTCATCCATCCAACCCAACTTTGCTTTTGAGGCAAGGTCTCACTACATAGCCCCGGCTCACTTGAATCTGCAGCTCTCCTGCACTGACTCCACAGTGTTGGGATTACAGGTAAGAGCCACCACATCGAGCTGTCTTTCCTCTTCTTCTCTTCTACTGGTGTACATTCATTGTACAAAATACTGGGTCATGTTAGTGTCACAAATTACATCATGTATTTTGACCAACTTTGAACATTTTCTTTGACATGCTCAAAATTCAAACCCAGAGCCCTGTACATGGTAAGCAAGTACTTACGGTACCACACTGAGCTACATACACCAATACAATCTTTACATGCGTAACCTTTTTAAAAAATAATGTTAACCCAAAAGATTCTGTGAGTCAGATTTATCTATATGTTAAATTTAATATCTGAATTCCATAGTTTTCTATACTATTTGATAATCAGAAAGCTTACCATATTTTTTAAAAATAAAGACTAACCTTTTTACCATTTCACATGAATACAGAACAATAGGTAAAATCCAAAAGAGAAACACAGTCAAGTATTCAAGCCTGTTCTGTTAAAGACAACATAAGCCACACTAGATTTTACAATAAAAATTATTGTCAAATAGATGTTCATAAATACCAATTGCAAATAGTTATGTTGATATACATCTATATCAGCTTTAAAACCTCTTGGAATAAAATCAAGCTTGTTTATATAAAATATTCAAACATAGAAGGCACAGGAGAAAAGCAAAGTTTTCCATCCCTCTTCTTCAGAAGTCACCAGGGTTACCATTTTTTTTTTATTCTGTATCTCTTTCGAGGAACCATGTGATCCAATCCAAATAGATATAAGCTTGTGTTTTTGTGTCTGTAGGTATAAATTTATGTGCCCTAAAATGTTTTCCATTCTTAATGGGGAGTACAATCCCAGGTACATGTTCAGTACACTGGAAATGATGTAGACATTGAGACAAAGTAGTATTATGCTATACAGAAATGTTAAATATACTTAGATTTTTGCTTAGAGCTTATAGGAAGCAACAGGAGTGGGGTAGCCAGGGAGCCAGAAAATTTGAGTTCTAACCTAACTAGCATGGTGATTTTAGACAAGTTATGAAACCCTGGGTCTTAGTTTCTGCTTTGTAAAACAAAAGAGTTGAGATCCTTCTCAACTCAAAAATGGTATAAATTCTCAGATGGTTGGCCCTTAATAGTGTTCTCTTGAACTGGCTACAAAAAAAAAAATCCTATTAAGAAGAAAATAAGAAGAAAAAAGAAATATTATAGCACTTTCCAGTCTAGAAAAAATAAATAAAAGAATACATTTCTATGATTGGTTCACTATCAAGGTATAGATGGGATGTCAGAAGTAGTGCTATCATTTGAAGGCAAAGTAGATTATTAAAATCTGAGAGGTTTGTTTCACCCAAGGCTTATGTTTTCCTTTTTGGAGATGGAGAGCCACTGCTTAGTTTCGGCAATCACCACTCCCCTCGATTAAAAGAAAAACATTCTACAACTCAAGTAACTGTGGAGTTAAAAGTAATGGAAATGAAAGTCAAAAGTGACATTTTTGCTTTCAGAAATATGCTGGGGAAGTGACCAAGGTGACAAAGACAGGCAAAAATGCCAGTTACTTCCTCCTCTGGAAGCTCTTTGGCCTTCTTTTGGGTTCACACGCCCTTGCCAGAAAAAACCACCCTGCTCCATACAAGGCATCAGATTGGGGGGCAGGGAGGTTGGTCGTATCTTTTTTTTTTAATCATTTAACTAGATTTACCTTAGGTGTCACGAAGTTTAAGGAGGCTGACCCGAAGGCTTGAAGCCAGCCACCCTACCCACGGCTTCCAGGGGCAATCCCAGGAACCTGGACAAGGAGCCCAGTCCAGCATTCCCCGCGGGCGGGCGCGGCCTTCCCGCCCAACTAGGCAGAGCTAGCCCAAGCGGAAGGGAGGGGGG
>JADRCG010007576.1:0-23546 GCA_019844195.1 Rhabdomys dilectus
TTTTTTTTTTTTTTTTTTGAGATGAGGCCTTACCATTCTTTTTCAAGGTGGCCTCAGTTGAACTGACTGTGTAGCTTACTTTGACCTCAAACTCACAGTCTTCCTGCCTTCATCCAGAGGGAGGGATTACAGGCATATGCCACCATGCCCAGAGTCATTATAGAATTGAAATAGTAATTTATTTCCTGTCCCTCCACCCCCACTTCCCTCTTCCATGTTTCTCTTTTTGTTGTTTGATTGTGGAGTTTTAGTGGTTTGACTGAGAAATGTTCTCCATAGCTAAGGCATTTGAACACTTGGTCCCCAGGTGCTGGTGCTGTTTGGGGAGGTTTAAGAGGGTCAGCCTGATGGAGGAAGTGCATCACTGGGAGTCGGTTTTGAGAGTTTAAGTCTCAGTGCCCAGTAACAGTTCACTCTCTGTGCTTTGCGCTTGTTGTTAAAGAGGTGATATTTCAGTTTCCTACTTCTGCTGCTGTACCTGCTGCTTGTTGCTGTGCTTCCCTGCCACTATGACCTCTTGACTCTGGAACATTAATCACAAACTCTCTCTTTCATAAGTGTATGTCTTGTCATGGTATCTTATCAGAGCAACAGCAGAATAACTAATACAGGCTTGCTTTTTATTTTGTTTGTTTTGAGACAGGCTAGCCTGGAACATGTATTAATAATCCTTTTTGCCATAGTCTCTGAATAGCTCCAACTCTCCTCTCAAAGGACTGAGGTTACAAGTGAATGCTGTAGTATCCAGCTTTTTACCTGGGTGGTAGGGGTTGAACTCAGGTCCATATGCATGCACAACAGGCACTTACCCAACTGAATCATCTCCTGACCTTCATATTTTTTTTTTAAAGCTTCAGAAGAACAGGGCATGGCGATCTGTACTATAATTATATCATTTAAGAGGCAGAGGCAAGAGGATTCCTACAAATTTGAGGCCCAGCTGGTCTTCATTGTGAATTCTAGGCCAGCCAGGGCTACATAGTAAGACCCAGTTTCAAAATATAAAACAAAACTTGTAATGGAATTTGTGCTTCTCCTTTTTCCTTCTTCTCCTTTTCTTCTTTTCAAGCTGGAGATGTGTCCCAAGTCCTCACACATATTAGGATGGAGCCACATTCCTAGTTCTCAACTATTCCCTTCTTGTGATGTAATTGCATTCATTAGTGTCCATATCCTCAATAGATTTCAAGTTTTGTAAGGGCTTGGCCTCTTAATTGGTGTACTTTTGGAGCCTGGCTTAAGAAGTTAGTCTCTAAATAATGAGTGAAAAAAAGTAACTGTTGAAATATATTACATGTATAAATGAAATTCTCAAACTATAAAAAAAATTAAGCAATAAAAGTATTTTAAATTATGGGATTGAAAAGTTTTTATTTAGTTAAAATTATTCTTATTTGCTTGATAATATTGAATAATTAATTTAATCAAGTTTTTCTTTGATATTGTTTACTAATTTAAAGGAAAGTGCCATAATTTTTCATTTTTAAAATAAGGATAGCCCTATTTCTTAGAATAGATTATGATACCTTCTCCTATACTGCTCATAAATAACAATTAGAGTAGTGTAATAGTGTATTTACTGATGCTATCCCTGACACTGGGTATTGCTGACTGAGTAAAAGAATGAATCAGTGAACTAGTAGTCTCTTTATGGTATTTAGAGTTTAAAAACACATAAGGCTTTTACAAACATTTTTTTCCCCCTGTTTGAACATTCTGGATCCTTAGGCCTAGTATGGTTGACAAGTGAACCTTTTGGGGACTGGAACAGCAATTTAACCTAGCTTTGCAAGGACACCTCCAGAGCTCCGGGGACCTGTTTCCTTGTACACACACTGCCTAATACAGAGTGTCCTGACACAGTAGCATTCTATTCCAAGCCATTCCAAATGTGGTTGGCTGTGTCCTGTGCTTCTCCTACCTCTCTAATGTAGTGGTTGGAGTGACAGCATTGGAATCAAAATTTGTAGATGGGATGATGAACTCAGCTATACAATTGATGCTGTATTTGGAGGATGGGACTTTGAGTTTTGTTGGCCTGCTTTTCTAAAAGTTTCTTTGTAATCTGTATATAATTTTAAAGATTTCCATTTATATCAGGAAAATGCAGCTCATGAAGTCAATGAGGTGAATCAAATGTGGCCTATTCACACAAGCCTCATGGATTTGCTATTAGTTTTTATAATGGGTTCATTCTTAGTTTAGAATAGAAGCCACAAACTACACATCTATAACAATGCAGAAATATAATAGAAATTGTTTTTTATCAAAGACACAAGATTTTTGCAAACTTAAAAATTAACTCTCCTTTTATGCTTGCTTGGCAGTCTGATGGTTATAGATTTCTGGAGTGAAGGGCGAGAGAGATGATTCGGTCAGTAAAGTGCTTACCACCTAATCATGAGGACCTGAGTTCATGTACACTCAATACTCATGTAAAAACTTGGATTTACTGTCATTTGCTTGTGATACCATCATTGGGTAGATGGAGACAGGAAGGTCCCTGGGGATAGTGGAACCAGTGAGCTTCAGGTTCAGAAGAACCTTATCTCAAAAAATACGGTAGAACTCTATTGAGGAAGACACCCAGTGTCAACCTCTGGCCAACACACACGAACACATATACCACATACCACACACACAAAACTCTAAATAAAATCTAAATAAAAATAATTTAGATTAGAAATTCAAAGATATTACTCTATTGTCTATGGCTTCCAATAGAAGAAATAGGGGTTTTTTTGTTTGTTTTTTTTTTTTTTTAGCTGAGAAATCATAAAAGATACAGATTTTTTTTTGAATTTTCCTTCTGATAAGTCAGAATAATTGGGTTTTATCTGGGTATTTCTGCAGATTAATTTGGTGATGCTCATCTTCTGTGTCTGGAGGCGTCTCATTCTAGGGAATGTTCTCATATGATTTTCACAGTTCCATTACTTTTTTGGATTTTGTTCATAAGATTTTCAAGGCAAGCTTCCTTTATGGAAAGCCTATTGGGTTTCTTGTTTTGTTTTCCTCCAATTTCTTCCCCCTAACTGCCTCTCTCTCAGCTTTTAGAGACAAGATTTCTCTGTGTAGCCTTAACTGTCCTGGAGCTCTGTCAAACATCACACTCAAGGTCATTAAGGAAAGAAAGAGTCTTGTAAAAGCAGGCCCTTGAAAATTAAAACTTTGATAGTTGAATTTAAAACACATTTGCATAATCTACTACAAATAATATTTATGATTCTAGAAGTATAATGTAAAGGTGATCTGAGAGAAACCAGGAAGAAGGCTGTGCAGTGGTGGTGCATGCCTTTAGTCCCAGTCAGCACTGTTGACATTTTCTAAAGCAAAGACACATCTGTTCTGTGTGAAGGCTGAGGCTAACACAGAATGAAGAAGACAAACTTGACAGTAGACACCCACCAGCCATGCATTTTCTTTTTATCTAGTTTGCTAATGTAGAGTCCTTGCATTGCTAAACCATGTCTGAAAATACAAAGAGAATGAGTTGTTGTGTGCTAGATTGAATCACTCCCCATACAGTTTATTTAAACTTGTTTATTTTGCAGTGCTGGGGATTGACCTTAATATAGAGTAGGCAGGCACTGTCCCATTGAATTACATCCCAGCCCAGTTTGTGAACATTTTGATAAATTCAGTGGTTTTTTTTGTTTGTTTTGTTTTTTGTTATATTGGGCATGATAATGCTTATAATCTCAGCACTGAGGAGCCCCTGTTTCCACAAGAAAGCTGTTACAGAGTTGTAATTTAAAGCTTCTACAACCATATGCTATTTACCATACATAGTAATGTGGGATACTTAAAAAAAAAAAAAAAAACATTTTCAAGATACATTAACATAAGTTCTGAAAGATTAGAAACAAAGGGTTAAGAAAAGATATCTAAATACAAAAAGGAAAGTAGATTTCGTTTAAAAACAGAAAAAACAAAAAAATTTAGTTATGGTTTTATTTGCTAGTCAGTTACAGCATGTTTTAGAACTATATAAAACAGCCTGGTACAGTTGCCCATGTCTTAATCATAACACTTCCAGTACTCTTGAGGCAGAGGAAGATGATTTCTCTCAGTTCTAGGATTACCAGAGTACACAGAATTCATCTAAAAACAAACAAAAAGAACCAAAATAAATGAAATAGAAATACATAAAACAAAAATGGATAAAAATGACATGTTTGTTATTATGATAGGTGATTTTGACATATTTCTATTTATTGAAGATCAAGTAGCAAAACATGGGGACTACAGATTCCTTTAGAGCTGGGCATGACGGTGCTCAGCTTCAAAAACCAAAAAGTAACAAAACTCTTAAAAAATAAAAACCATTTATTTGATGTAATATACGTACATGAGTTGCATATTCTAGTTAATGTTAGAAAAAAATCCAAAGAAAATAAAATTAGTAAAGCTGTAAGAGTCAAATTAATGAACTAGGAATGAATACATAAGAGAGAATTAAAAGAACAAAAAAAGAAACTAAATATGATTTGTTTAAAATAGGTGAACCTGCCTCCCCCCCAACAAAGATGAAGCTTAGGTGTAAATAATCCCAATTTAATTGAAACTTTTTTACAAACATGAAAAGCTCAGAGAATATTGATAACATTTAAAATTTTAAAACAAGTATATTGGATATGGGGTATGTGTACATAAGTGCAGGTACCAAGGAGTGAGTTCTAGCTACATGGAGTTGTTAGCTGCTTAGTGTGGGTACTGGGAATCCAAGTCAGGTCTCTTGGAGAACAGTACATGCTCTGCACTGCTGCCATCTCTCCAGCCTCTGTTGTTATATTTGTAATATCAGTTAGTACATATGTGCCAGGCAGAACTTATAGATTATAGAGAATTGTGCGCATTTATTATTACTCAAGACAACTAAGCAAACTTACATAATAGCTTCATGTTATAGATGAGGACACTCATCAGAGCAGAGACATTTCAGAAATTATATAGTTTTCTCAGTGCCTAAGACAGTGGTTTTCAACCTTCCTAATGCTGTGACCCTTTAATACAGTTCTTCATGTTGTGGTGACTCCAACCATGAAATTGTTTTTATTGTTACTTTATAGTTGTAATTTTGCTACTGTTACGAATTGTAATGTTTTAAGACCGTCATAATCTGTGTTTTTCTGATGGTCTTTGGTTACTCCTGTGAAAGGGTCATTTCACCCTTCCCCACAAAAGAGTCATGACGCACAGGTTGAGAACTGCTAGCCTAACAGGTATCTGGAGAGACGGGGTGAGGGGGGGAAAAGGAGGAGAGAAAGAAGAAGAGAGGGGAGAGGAGAGGAAGAGAGATAAAGCACATGCACACACATACCATAGTTGGAACATGGCTTGTCCCTTCTGAAATGCATGCTGGAGTTTAATCACTATTTTAGCATATTGTAAGGATAGAAATTTAACCCAACTGTGGTTTTAGAGGTGTGGCCTTAAGAAGGTGATTAGAATATTAGATAAGATCATCAGTCTGGAGGCTACATGACTGAACTTATAAGAGAAAGAAAAGATCAAAGGAAGATACATATATGTACTCTCTGTCCCTTGCCCTGTACTGCCTTGAGGCTCTGCCCACAAGAACCCTGTCACTACCTGAACTGTGAACTTAAATAAGCCTTTTTCTTTATAGTTTACCCAGTCAGTGATATTAACAACAGGAAAAAGAACCATTATAAAAAAATTAGAATATAGGTCACAAAATCACATTGGTTTTAAATGCCAGTTTGGGTGTTTGTTGGTTAAACCTATGGCAATTAATTAAATTTCTGTGCCTCTGTTTCTTTTTTTGTAAAGTGAAATAAAACTTCATCAATTTGTTAGAAGGATTTAATTAGTCTAGCATTCTTTCAGTAACACCTGGCATTTTGAGCTGCATGCTAATGTTATTTATTAAAGGAGAAAGACTATATGATTAGTTGGAAAAGATTTATTTATTTGATAATACTCAGCTTTTGTTGTAAAAAGAAAAAAGTTTGTAGCAAATTTAGAAGGATGTTTTCTTAACATTGGATAGATTAAATGTGTCTGCCAATAATACTACAGCCAACTTAATTTGAGAAAGAGTGGTGCATACATTGACATTAGCTGGCAAAGACCAAAATTTTGGACTAGTACCAGCTATTAGCAAGAATGTGGAGTGATGAGAACACTTGAATGTTCCTTATGGGAGTATAAATTGGTACAAGAACTTTAGGAAGTAAGTGATCTGGCTTTTTTAGTGAAGTAGAAAAAGCTCATATCCTATTGGCCAGATGTTCCAAGATAGTTGTTTATTTCTTGTAGGATTTTCATATACATTTCTATATTTCCCAACTCTGGGATACTGTCACAGTACCATTGTGGCTGTAAATACCATTCGTTTGTTTTGTATTTAGACCTAAGAGAGGAAAGGTAGTGTAAGTTCTTCATGCCATCACCTCTGGAAACAGTTCAGTCCCGAACACCTTTGTAAAGGAAGTTGCCTTAGAGGGCAGCAGAGCTGAAGTCAGACCTTACATAAGTCAGAAGGAAACCTTGTATTAAGCTCTTGTTTATTTTCTTTTCTTCTTCATCCCTTTCTTCCTCTGGTCTTGTCTTTTGTCATGTTCTGGCTAGTTTGTCTCGATACACACTCTCCCATGTGTGTGCTGTAGTAAAGAAACTTTTATTTAATGATCAGGGGATATATGTGAAGAATGTTGACAAGAACACATATAATGTGGTTTCTAGGTTGTAGAGTAGTTCTTTCAGAAAAGGAGAGAAAGTCATTGTCTCTAGAGTCTTAGAAACCAGCTAAATGGCTTTAATGACTTAGGGTATCAAATATTTTCTTCTTTTCTGATCAATTGGCCAGGAGATGCTTTGAATTTATATACTTTTTCCTTAGGGGTTAGAAATTTGGCTTCTTATTTTTATGACTGCTACCTTATTTTGGTCTTGTTTTACTTTTCCACTATAGTAGATCTCTGAGTCATTGTATCTTATAAATACACTGAGGGACGGATGGTATACTTCAGTGGTAAAGTGAAAAACTAAACAATAACAACTTCCCCCTCCAAATATGCAAACCAGTTGACCCTTACTCCCCAAGTCCTCCTTTTATCCTGCCATAATTACCCCAGAACCAAGAATCACACTACTTAGGATCTCTGGCCATACTCGGGAGCCTGCTAAAGTTACTCAAGCTAGCCAGTGTTGCCTTGTCCATTTTCCCCCAGGGATGACATTAAAGGGACTAGCCATTTTTCTTCTGTCTTACCTGCTAACCAGAGTGGTGCTAAAGTGCCACCCTGGCACTTTTTTTGCCAAATGTGGAAAGTGATATACCTCTTTTTTTTTTTTTTTTTAAAGAATTCTTGAGTATAAACCTTTTCCTTCATTATAATTAGTTTTGTGTCTACATCTCCATCCTAACTTTACTTAATTTGAAACAATTTCCCATTTTTTTTATTTTTTTTGCATCAATTGACCTTTAATGTCCAAAAGAGCATAGATGTGGCAGGGTCTTGGTCCCTGCACCAGAAATGAGAGATGAACAAAAACGAGTCACTTCCAACTGGCCAGAGTCTGGGAGGACAGGGAGAAACACAGATCTGGACATTCATAAGAAAAATAAAAACTAAAACCAAACATTCAATCTTGTACCCAATAAAGGTTTGAATAGGGAACTCAGTTACCACCAATATATTCACTGGGGCTTCAGAGATGGCTCAGTCAGTAAATTGCTTGTCTCACACATGTGAGGATTGAGTTTGATCCTCAGCATATGTGTGAAAATGTTAGGAACTGGGGTGCATTTGTATTTCTGATGCCAGGAAAGTGGGGGTGGCAGATGGATCCCTGGGCTGGATGATGATCTCTAGGCCAATGAGAGCCCTGTCTCAAAGAAAGCAAACAGGATTCCTGAGGATGACGCAGGTGGTCCTTTGGCTTCCACATGCATATATTACACGTGTTCCTGCACACCAGGAAACACAATCCCACATACACATGAACACACATAGATATGCATTTTAAAATGTGTAACAACCACTGCAGTCATGACAGGATTGGTTTACCTCCAAACCTCCCATACTCCTTTTTAGTTAATTACCACTTCTGATTTTCCCCCAAAGAAAATTTCTGGTCTGCTTTCTCAGTCACTGTAGATTAATTTTACCTATTCTAAAGTTTCATGCAATAAAATTTTTGTGTATTTTTTGTATGTGTTCATTTTACTTTCCTCTTAATAGTCATGAAAAAATATTCTTTTTTGCACTTCATATATAAAATTTAATTCTTCCCGTTCATCTAGCATCATTTCTTAGAAAGATGTTATCTTTTAATAATTTTTTAGATCTTTTAAACATATGTCTCTCTTATATTGATACAGTATAGTTTAGAGAGAGTTTTCTGGGGGCGTTACAGAGGGAATAATGAATAAAATTGTCAGGTTATCATTAGGTAGTGGTTATGTACAATTTTAAAATGGAGACATTGAAAGAATTTTGCTCTTATAGTTAAAGCACAATGTTCTGTATATAAGATGTTTAGAAATAAGATTGCTTGCTTTGGAACTTAACCTTAGTGATAAATTTAACCTGAAAAGCTTCAAATTCATTTGATTTAGACGGTCCAAAACAAGATCTTCAACCCTAAGGTTGAACCTCAATCTAATGGTTGAGATTCTGTGTATATTTTAAAAGAGTACAGAGTGCTTTTCTTCCTGGAGTGAGTCACGGTGGACCTCTTTACAAAACCTTTGGATTATCCTATCTGAGTTCATCTCCGTCTTCTTCTTGGGTAATCTTTTGACATGTGACTGATTTGGTTTTTAGATCTCCAAGGTTCAGTGGCATTTGGTACATTCACAGTGTTAGGTGAATTCACAGTGTCCTCTTATCTAATTACAAAACATTTCTGTTAGTGCAAAGTAAAACTCCAAGTGCATTTAGGGGCTCTCCTTTTCTTCCCCTCAAAGCACTCTGGCAACTATTTACCCATTTTGGATATTACATAAATATGGAATCTTGTGACCTTTTATGTCTTAACTTTCCTTTGAGTGACTTTAGTGTTTATCCATGTTATAGCATGCATCAGTGCTTTACTTCTGCAATTGAATGTTTTATTATGTTCTGTAGAAGTCTGTATATACTCAGTTACTGGTGAATATTGGGACAACTTTCCGGCTTCTGGTTTTTGTGACTAGTGCTGCTGTGAACATGCACATACATACTTTAACTAGAGTTGTGTGAATGTTGCACATGGCCAGATACATAGAGTTACTAATTATCACCAGTGATGTTGAACAATTCCAGTGCCATAAATAAATTTCTGATGCTACCACCCATCTTTTAAATAGATCTCTTGCCTACCTCTAGCTGTTGTAAGTACTGGCATCTTCTCTGGCTTTCTAGCAGCAAACAATTTTAGATAGTATTTTGTCTAGTGTGGAGCTTGAGTTTCCTTAAGTATTTATTGTAACTGGTGTCTCAGAAGTTACATTTTCAGATTGGTGATAATGTCCTACAAATAAGTTAGACATTTTTATATTTGGATGTTTACGGAATTCAGTTTTCTTCACATTAAGTATATATACAATTAAAAGTACTGGCATATGTTGTAGAAAATTTTAATCCCAATCCAGGGCTTCTATCCTGCTTTTGATTATTCAGTTCCCAGATAAAAGAGACACAACTTTTATTATTTACAATAAGCCTTTATCAGTATTAGAGCTGGGCAAATATCTACCATCTATGCTATTAGAATCTACTTTCCTATGGATAACCCTGAGTTATTAATTATTAGGTTTCATCTGGGCTACTCTTAACTCCAATTGGCAAGCTGTCAAGGCCATGCTTTCTGGATTCCTAACCCATGGTGTCTTTCTCCTCCTCCATCTTCTCTCTCCCTTTGTGGTCTTCTCTGACACCAAGGCCAGGAACACCAATTCTCATCTATTTCAATTCTGCCCAACTATAGGCTGTAGGTATCTTTATTTACCAGTCAGAAATAACTTGGGGGCAAGGTCACATAGCGTCACTTGGGTCTACATGTAGAATCTTCTCTCCTCTCTGGGGCAATCAGGTCTTAGGGTTCTGCATTACAATATATACCAACAGACCAAACCTCAACATGCATAAAAATTCCGATTTAACTAAGAAGAAGAAATAACTAGTAATAATATTATCCTCGGGCATTTTACAAGTCCAGCATGAAATTGTTATGATTAACTAATTAGGGTGGCTATTTTTTAATTAATTTTTTCTTACCCTTACTGTTTTGTTATATGTGGGTGAAATACTTTGAGGGTTTACATTTTCTTTCTGCTAAATTCTTCAGATGAATACCTGGCCATGTCTTCACATTTAACTTAAAATTTCAGAGGAAAGATTTTTTAGCTTTCTGAAGGCCTAGCATGAACAATCAAATAACTGTTTGCAGGAAAACAGCCTCGTTGTCTTCTGGTACCAGCTGGTCTTATGTTGACTTGTCTCCTATCTTATTTATAGTAGTTTGGAACAAGAAACACACACTAATGTTTTACTGCAGCTTAGCTGTACATTAGAATTTTTCTTGTTTTTTTTATTTGTTTGTTTTAACTTGGGCTTCTGAGAAACTGATAGTTTACATAGTCAAATCCACTGTAATTCTTTAATACAGAAATCATAGATCCTGCATGGAAATGTTCTTGTTTGTTCTGATACTGATAATATATGTAATATTTTAAATTGTGACTTAGTTGAAGATAGTTTGTGATCCTCAGAGGTTACTGAGAGCATGAGGAAATGTTTATTACTAATACATATTTGGCTTTCTAGATTCCTTCCTCAAGAAAAGTGCTTCCCTTAGGGAACACTTAATTCTGATGGCTGTTCCTTTAAGTATTTCTGATGTATATGTGGTCTCAAAGAAATTTGCAAGTGCTTAAAATCATATTGACAATTTCAATTGTATACCAATTCTTGTCCTGGTGTTCAGTAGCTGTTTAACTTATCAGCATACAGAACTAAGTGTTGGGGCACTATATTTCATACACGGAGGAAATGACCTTCGTGGTGTGAATCGAGTACTCTTTTGTAGTAACAAAAAGCCATGTGAGTTTTCAAAAAAAAAAAAAAAACTTAACAAAGCGTGATAGAAAAATATAAAATGAATCAAATGAGTAGCTCTAAGATGTATGGTTTTCAAGTTAGTCTGCTCTTCAAAGTCTTACCACTAAGACTTACTTGACAGTTTTAGCCCCAAGGAGACACCACAGCTGGCATATTGTCTTTATACTGTTTGAAAAATGAAAGACTCTTTAGTTTGTTTTTAAAAATGTAAAGAAGTGGTAGATCTATTTTAAAAACTCATGTCTAGAAAAAGGTTTTGCTTTCTTGTACACTAGATATTTTATTAAGTATTTTACAGTTTTTACCCTTACAACTAGGACAAAAACTTCATTACAGAAAGAAGGAAAACCCATTTCTTAGAGCAGAGTACATTCCAGTGTTACATTTTAAGAAATGACTTATAGTTATTATACTTTACAGTTTATTAACATGTATTTGAATTTGAAGAATTTAATATGAAATAGTGATATAGAGAAGGAAAATGAGAGAATGGAAGGGGAAAAACCTAATCTGGAAGAAAAACAGAAATGACACACCTGGAAAAGGAGGATACCTTTCTGTCTGTCTGTTTAGGCCTCTCTCCATAGCCTTGGCTGACCTGGAACTCATAGAGATTATACTGTCTCTGTCTCTCAGAGCTGGGATGAAAGATACTGTCTCTGTCTCCCAGACCTAAGATGAAAGGCCTGTGAACCACAGTGACTGAGAATACCTTTTTTTTTTTTTTAATTTTTTTAATTACATAACCTTACTGAAAAAGTTTATACAGCAAGGTAAAATTTATTTTAATTACCTGTGAAGACAGCAGGAAATCTTTTGTTTAAAGCAATTTTTTGTTTATTCAGAAGTAGTTTTAACATAGATCTAAGTACCAGTGGTACTGAGAAAGGTATGGGAGGATCAGAGAGGAGAAAGGGAAAAAGATTTAGATCTGAATCATTTGAATTTACTTTTCTTTTTACTATCTTAAATTTCCAAACTACCATTAAGAATCTGTGTTGAGCCAAGGGTATACATGGATTAGTGGAAGAGATTTGCCTATCATGTTTAAGGATCTCTGAAACTAATTTCCAGTACCACAAAATTAATTACTCAGTTAAAGAATTAGGCTTTTTTTTTTTTTTTTTTTTTTTGGTAATCATTCCAAAATTATTAGTCTTCCTTCACACTATGTCTCTAGCTTGTCTCATGACCAGACACATTTTGTCTATGGAATCATATCAGAGAATGACATTCTTAATTGGTTTCCCTATAAATTATTTCTTTGGTATCATGCTAAACCCATACTGCTTCTCAGATAAAAACATTTAAAATTTTTCAAATTAAAAATATTAGTGTGATTATTTTATTGTATACATGAGGGTGTTTTGCCTGAATGTATGTATGTATGTATGTATGTATGTATGTATGTATGGGCACCACATGTCTGGTGCCATTGAAGTCCAGGAGAAGTGTGTCTGGATCTACTAAGACTGGAGTAACAGATGCGTGTGAGCCACCATGTTGGTACTAGGAATCTAGTGCTTTTAGCCCTTGAGCCATCTCTCTAACCCCTGTTTATAAATTTTTAAAATAGAATACACATAGGATTATGAGGAAAACACATGTGTTGAAAATGTATGATACTGAAATATTATATTTGTTATGAATTAGCATTCCTACATTCTGGTTAAATTAACAGACTTAATGTGGATCTAATGAATATAGTAATGTTTAATATTAATGAGCATAAATAATTTTCTAGGTAGCTGTATCTAATACCACAGTCAGTCAGTATGTGGCAGAGAAGATTTAAATTCAAGTTCTGCTGCTCCAGAACCCATTCATATGTTTCTGTCATGTTAGGTGTGAATAATCATGTTTGGTCTCAGCATATTATCTTTTACTTAGACTGCAGGTAAATAGCCTGTTGTATTAGGCATTTGTGTTGCTACATTCATCTTATTAGTACGCACACATACAGAGATATCCTTTGGTTTGTAGAAGAACATGTCAATAAATGTTAAAATATAACAGTACTGAAAACCATGTTTGTAAAGCAAGCTAAAAGTGTCTCTTTTTGTGAACTAGCCAGGTAATTTAACATGGTGATTTTATTGAAGTTTATAGTTTCATACTCAGATTTGTTTGTTTGCTTGCTTTGCTTGCTTGCTTCCATTTCTCCCTCTCTCTATATTTCCCTGTGGAAGAGTCAGACTGAGCTAAGGTTTCATAAATGATAAGTATCTGTACCACTGAACCACATCTCTATAAAGTCAGTATTTTCTGCTAGTGCTGTGATTAATAGGGCTTAGTTTCCATTTTTTGGTCAGCAGAATAGATAGCTTCTAAGAGTTTGTGGATGGGCACACAAATTGAAAAGAACTTTTTCCATTTTTTTTGTTTACAAAGTAAATATGAATTTCTTATAGGTGTTGAACTTTTAAAGAACTGTGTTGTAGCTATGATTGCCTGAACCCTGTGCTCAGGGCAGCTCTTACTGGTTGAAAGCACTATCCATAAAGTGACCCTAGAAATTCCACTATTGTGAGGCATGATCCCCAGGTGGTGGCACTGTTTTAGAGGTATTGAGAAGTTAAGGAGGTGGGGCCTAGCTAGAGGGTATAGGTAAGAAGGATGTGTTCTCTGTGGGTATCTTCTACCTCTCACCCCTCTTTCCTTTCCCTTTTTTCTCTCCCCCCCAATTTTCTTCTTGTCTCCTTTACTTCTTCTCTTCTCCTCCTTGTTCTTCCCTTTCCTCTTCCCATCTCTTTCCTTCTCTTTCTCCCATTTTCATCCCCCTCTCTTCTCTCCTTTTTTACTTACCTTTTGTCTGTTTTTCATTTTTTCTGATTTCATGAAGTAAAAAACCACCTCTTCGACTCTTGCACAAAAATTAGCAGAAAACACTGAACATTGTAGGCGTTCTTGGTCTCCACCAAGCTGCCAGGTAGGGCTTAATTTACAAGAATGCTTAGATTGATTGCTCTTTGTCATACACTTTGTGGTAGAAGAGATGAAAGAAAGCACAAGTTACTTCTGTAAAAACCTACTCTTCAGTGAAACAAAAAATTGATAATATTACTTGCAAAACTGTAGAGATGGATAGATGAAGTCTTTTGCAAAAATAGGTTTGTCATTGATGTGACACCAACTTCCATTACAGTAAAGAGGAGTGGAGGACAGTGTCTGGTCAGTCAAAGGGCACTGACCTTTACATCCTTTGCTTCAGTCAGGGCCATCTGGCCACAGTTCCTCAGATAGTCAAGCCCATGTCTCTCCTTACTTGCTGTCACTTTGTTATCATTTAAATTTTGGGTCTCATTTTATAGCCCAGGTTGGACACTAACATGTGAGTCAGCTGGGGCTTCAGTCTAATTGTACCTTTGCTTTCTCACTTTCCCCTATTTTGATAATTTGTATTAAACTCTTATATCTTAAGTCCTATACTTTAGTTCAGACAACCCACCTCATATAGCTGCTTCTGAAAGTGTGTACTTTTCAGATAAAACAAGAATGACCACATTCAAATAACTTCTTGTTCCTTCAACCTTGCACATCATCTGTAGTAATTTTCCTTTGTAGGTCATTTTCCTTGACCTCATTAAATATATTTTACAGTTCATTAGGGACTTTCCTGCTTAGAATGCGTTGTTCTATCTTTTCTGAAACATTGATTTGCCAGTTTCTCTAGCTATATTTATTTTTTTATTCTTTCTCTTAATTTAGAAATGTAAACCTTAAATATGTTTGTTTCCCCTTTATGTCTTCCTGTACATTTCATATTGGCATACCTTCGTCTTTTAAGAGAAAAGCCTCATCATAGTCTTACCTGTTCTGGCTGCCTAGGTGACCAGAGGTCTTGGTTCAAGATAATACCAGTTTCTTCCTGACTATGTAAGTTACCGTTTAATTCCACATCATGCCGTTTAAATGGTCAGTTATATCAACTATGGTTCTCATGTCTTTGTCACAGGGAATCTGCTTAGAGTCTTAAAATACTTGCTGCCCTTCTTCTTAGCCCTTTCTATTCGTTGTTACCTGACTATCCCATCTCTCCACTGACACCCCATCAAATGGATGAATTGGTCTTTATAAAGTTTAGCCTTTGCGCAACACTTGGTTCTGTACACTGCTGCCTTCCTCATCTTCCTTGAGATTTGTAAGCACTGTGCTGTAAGGTTTTCTTCCTCTCTGATGGTCTGCCTGTACTAATCATCGTCTTCACTCTCTTCTTAGCACCTTGACAATTGTGCCTCTGTTCTTCTCTTATTCAGTTATATCAGATTCTCACTATTTTCTAATTTAGGCTCCAGTATTCATTGTTTCAGCTGTATTCTTGCAGTTTTCTGCTCCATCTTCAGCATCTTTTTTTCCTTTTCTCCCATTTGTCTGTCAAAATCCTTACCCTGTTTCTGCCTGATTCAAATTCAAACTCCCTGAGAGCTTTCAAGAAAGGGAATAATAACCTAAGCAGTTTGTGGCCAATCATATTCTCAATAATTGTCAATTGTGTGTAGGCTTATAGCATTGCTCAAAAGTCTTACTGTTCCTAATCAACATTTCCTCCCAGAAAACACCATGCTCCTTTTTTTACCCTCCTCCCTTCCCAGTCTAATGCAAGAGTTATTTTTATTCTGAACTTAACTAGCCAAAGGCTGAGGAGCCAGTTCTTGAGCTAATCTCTTTAAACAGTTTTCACTCCACTACTTCCTCAAAGGCCTGCAATTTCCTCTCCACCTCAAACTGCATCAGAGTGTAAACATGTTCACATATTTCCTCTCTTAGTAACAAAATACCCATCACTCTTGGCTCTCAACACCTTTCTTTTCTTGACAGTTGACTTTTTTTTCTCTTCAGTCCTGTGAAATCTTACTCCTTAAAACTTTACTTACCATGATCACCAATGATGTTTCCAAAAGTGGTAAATGCTTTTTAGTTACTGAGATGATACTCCTTCCTTAGAACATTTCTGTCGGTTCCATGAAACCACTTCTTGATTTTCAACCTATGCTGGTCTGTTCTATCATAGTTTTTTAAGTACCTTCCTGTGTGTTATGCAAGTCAGTGTTGTCTTAAGGATAGATGTCTGCTTGAGCTTGATATTAGACTTCCATCAGTTTCTAACAGCGACATTATTCTTTTAAATTATGATATTTAATGCACAAATAAAGGTCATTTAAACAAATGCAGTATGTTTTTGTCCAAATATTTGTTGTAAAGTGAAAAATGTACTTCAGCAATGTCTTGATAAGATGTAGTTACTGCTGTGACCCTTCCTGGTGTTCTTTCATGCATCTTTGCTCTTTGAGGTAAGCACTTTCAAACTTTAGGGCTGTCAGTTCCCTCCTCTTGTCTTCGCTCTTTCTCATCCACTTCTTCTACTTCCTTCGCTGAGTATATTGAGAGTAAGCAGCAGGCCAAGCAGTGACTAGAGGACTGCTTGCAGCTTTTCTTTCTTTTTCTATAATTTTAAATATTAAGTATATATTCTTATACTGAATCTTGGTAGGGTTTAACATTTACTTAAATGAAAATGCAGTAGCTTTTTGTGTGCCTGTTTTACTCATAATTTCTGTTTTGACTTATCACAAATCTGTTTCTATTTTGTACTTTTGTGTTGAAGAAAAATAAAATATGACTTAATCTTATGTCATCTCTCCATGAGACCAACACATTTTTATTAGTAATTTGTGTTTATATATTTAGTAAGTTAACCTTTTCTATAAATTGACTATCTTATATGTTGATAGTTGCCAATTGCTTTTTTTAAAATGTATCTTTATTTTTAATCTAAAAATCATATCTATGTAACTTTTAAAGCCTTGATCCACATACTGGCATTTTATATAAAGATCAGTTGTATATTCCTCTGTAATAATACAGCTTCTGGGTCTATCAGATAGGATTTTGGTTATAAGGATATATGTGGAGTATTTATTAAAATAACTCAAATGGATCCTTTTTTTTTCTTTTCCAAGTTGGCCCTTGCCAGAATTTGACCCAAGCCAAATTCGACTGATTGTATATCAAGACTGTGAAAGACGAGGGAGAAATGTATTGTTTGACTCCAGTGTTAAGAGAAAAAATGAGGACACATCAGTATCGGTGAGCATCATTGATCATTTCTTTAAAACTTAATCTTGGATATTCGGGTATTTTAATAATTCAAGAAAGAATTAGTATAATTTCAATATGGTAACTTTGCTAGTATAAAATAATTTTTAGCCTGTTAAGAATTCAGAGTCCTAATTTTGAGATTTTCTTTTTCTTTTTCTGTTTTTTCTTTTATTGAAAATGAACTTTTTTCTCGTGTATCCTGATTACAGTTTCCCCTACTCTACTCCTTTCAGTTTGTCCCCACCTCCATTCCCAAGCAGTCCACCCTCTTTCTGTCTGTCATTATAAAAGAACAAGCTGCTAAGAGATAACTATAATATGATATAGTATAAACTAACACATTGGAATAGGACAAAATAAACAGAAGGGAAAGAACCCAAGGAAGGGCACAGGACACAAGTAGATATGGAGACCCACTGGACCTCACACTCAGGAGTCTCATGAAAGTATTAAACTGGAACACACACAAAAGACTTCTAGGACAGAGATGGAGAAAAAAGAGAGAGATTATAGAACATATACATATATACATACATATGCATATACATATGTGCATGTATGTATATATGTATATGTTCTATAATCTCTATTATACATACATATATATGTGTATATGTATATATGTATATATGTATAATAGAGATAAAAATCTTTAAGTCCTGACATTATGAGACAGAGAACCTCCAAAGGTGCCACTGAGGTCATTTTTCTATTAGCTATCTATCCAATGCCGGACATTTAGCCTATCCTTAAGATGGTCTGTTTGTTTCCCTAGTGAGACTCCTTTGGAGAAAACTAAATTTTCATTGCAAGTGTTTATCAATTGGAGATAGTTTCTAGATTAGAGATGGGTGTGTATGTCTACTTCTCCTTTCAGCTTTAGGACCCCATCTAGTGTAGACCCATGTAGGCCCAGTGTATGCTTCTTCAGTCTCTGTGAGTTCATGTGTATTTTGACTCTGTTGGTTTACAGTACTTTGTTTTCTTGGTATCTTCCATCCTCTTTGGTCTTTTACATTTTTACATCTCCTCTTCTGCAGGGATCTCAGCCCTGAGGGGAGGACTTTGATGGGGACTTCCATTTGTAGCTTAGTGTTCCAAGGTCTCTTACTCTCTGAATAATGTCTGGCTGTAGGTCTCTATTTGTTCCATTTTGCTGCAAGAGGAAGGTTCTCTGATGATGGTTGAACAAAGCACCAATCTATGAATAGAGCAAATGCCATTTGGAGTCAAATTTTGCATTACTGCATTCTTTTAGTAGAAAAGTAGTATTTGGTTTTACTCTGGGCCTCTGGGCTATCTAGTCCTAGGTTCTTAGTTACTCAAGCAGTGTTGGATATGGGTAGCATGAAACTTAATATAGTAGAAGCTTCCTAAAATATGTACATATATAATTGGGGAGACAGAACTCCTACTAGATATCTCTTGTCACCAAATGAAGCTTCCAGTACTAGGATTAGGTTATATCTCATTGAATTGTTGGCCAGAAGGGTCCCACAGGAACTCCCAAACAACCCAGGCTATTAGCAGAACCATAGGTTGCTCTCCACAAACTGATAGCGAGGCTCTAATGCTGAAGATAACACCTAAACAACTCATTGAACATGAAGAAGTAGAGCTGGTGCCTACATAGAGCCTTCACCCTATGTGCTAGTATCTTTGATACAGGAAAGTATTCAGAATGCTACCAAAGGAGACATGTAAACACCAAGCTTACTACAAACCCTTTGATATATACTGATCCCTGTCTAGAAGATAAGCTAGAGCAATGGTGGCATAAAGCTTGAGGGACTAACAAATTTGATTTAAGGCCCACTGTATGACTTATTTTTTAAAAGACAGCACTTGTGTGACTTGTCATCAGTCTAGCTAGAAACTGTTGTTTCACATTTATTCCCTTATATCAGTGATTCTCAACCTGTGTGTCACAACCCCTCTGGGGGTCAAACACTCTTTCACAGGGGTCACCTGAGATTTTTCAGAAAACACAGGTGTTTACATTACGATTCATAACAGTAGCAAGATTACAGTTATAAAGTAACAATGATAATAATTTTATGGTTGGAGGTCATCACAACATGAGGAACTGTATTAAAGGGTCACAGCATTAGGAAAGTTAAGAACCATTGCCTTATATGATAGTGGTGTTAAACATGACCTAGAACTACTGGGAGCCTTATAGAGAATCTGGTTAGACCTCTCATTGAGCAACCAGGGAAAGTGAGACCTAGAGAAGAGAAAAATTATCTGACAGGATAAAGCAAATTAAGTCTGTAGTCCTGATAACATACTTTGTCCTACATTAAAGTAGGAGCAAGAAGCTGTATCTGTTCTGTAAATCTGTAACACTGTGTTTTGTACATTGTTACTCATTTAGTAGCATTAAGATATTTACTTGGTTAGCCTAGAGAGCCCAGTGTTGGGTTACTGCCATTACATAGGTAGTAAGAGAAAAACAATATGCCTAGAATGGGTTTCTCCTTCTCTTTAGGTTGACACTTTCTACCAGCATTCCAGTAATCAATTGAAAACAATACTTCGGGGAAAGTTTTTCCTATCAGTTGGACTTTGTTTTTGTTTGGTTGGTTGTTTTTAGAATTGGGTTCATTTGAGATTTTTGTCTTCTGAAAAAAAAAATCTTGAATATGTCTACTTTAGTCCATTGTCTTTTTTACAAGTGTCTTTAGCAACTACTATAGTAACATTTAAAAAAGTGTTTGTCTCTTTTTTTTTGATTGCTAAGGTCAGTTTTACAGTATTCCTTCTAATCATTAAGTATTTTCAACCTCCTTGAGATTGTGCTTTGTTTAGATTATCTCTTTTCTTACATTTCATAATCTGATGAAAAAGATCAAGTTACTCAAGCGTGTATAAAATACTAAGTAAGCACTTGGAGATTTTCTGTGCCATCTTGGTTTCCATAGTTAGACATCCTAGTAGGCAGGTAGATACTGAATACATAAATATACACATAATGCTAAATTGTGAAAGTACTGTAAAGAAAGCTTACCGAATATTTAATGAGCTGCCAACAGGAAAGAACCAGGTTTCCATCAGTCTGAGCGACAGTCCTTTAAGGAGGGCCTTACTGAAAACGTTTAAAATAAAAGCTGAACTGGGAAGAAATAGAAGTTGAAAAGTCTGCAGGGTGATGGTGGGAGCTACCTGTGAACTGAGATTTGCTCCAAAGAACCATTTCAAAACAGGTCCACTTCCCCTGTATCCTAGTGGCCTTTCTTTTTCACTACCTTTGGTGGGTGGTGGGCTAGAAGCAGGGGTTAAAGCATTTAAGAACCATTATTAAAAGTAGGTTTTGAAAAATTTAAAACTACATGAATGATGTTCCCATTTATGAGATGCTTCTCCATTATGTCCAAAAAACATTCCAAAGTCCATAACTCCTAATAGCCATCCCTTCAGGGATCCATATTTAAACATTAATTTGGGGGAGGCATGATATTCTTACCCCATAGCCCTTCTCTGTATCTGTTCTTTATCATTTCTCAGTGTCTACTAATGTCTTCTTTCTCTGTTATGCTATCCTTGGTGACTGTTTTTAGTATTTTCACTATTTCCTTTTAGTTTCTCCTTTTTAGTGGTCATTCCATGAAGTGTCTTGGTCTCTGTCTCTGGATGTACCAATAGTAATCTGTCTATTGGCCTTATTGCAGTGTTATACTCTTACTGCTCAACCTTCTTCTCTCTCAATATCCTTTGTTATCTCTCTCCCACTCCCACTGTGTAGCTATGGCTGTCCTAGAACTCACTCCGTAGACCATGCTGGCCTCAAGCTCTGGGATCTGCCTTTCTTTGCTTCCCAAGTGCTGGGATTAAAGGTGTGAACCAAACACCTGGCTAGAAAAGATACTTTTCTGAACAAAGCTGACAGCATCACTACTATGTGGGCATAAGTACAATTTAAAAAAAAAAAAAAGATTTAATGATATATTTGTTTAACAAAACAAAAATAGTAGGTTCCCAGCTAGACATAAAGCTGCTGGGGCAAGGACTTTTGACCTTTTATAGTACTAACCATGAATTCTTGTCTGTAGAACAGACCTCAAATCTAACCAGAAAGCTGTTGGTTATCCCTGTAACCTTTACATCACTGTTGTACCAGTGAGTACATATTGCCCTGTATTGTAGCATTCAGGGTTCACTGCTAAGTAATACCACTTTTCTCCATAGTAGACTGTAAAGTGCCTTCTGCAATATAAAAACTAGCCATCAGGGAGGAAGTTTTCAGGTCAATTTTAAATTGATTTCTCTGTCTTGCAACCAAAGTGTGTTATATCTTTAGTAATACGGTCTTACCGTCTTAGTATGGTTGACAACCAAGAACAATGACGATAGCTTGTATTGTTTTGAAGGGCTCTAGGGCATCTCTTATCAAACTCTCAGGGTGATGGTCCATGCCTGGCACTGAAATTTTCATTTAATAAACCCTGTGTTAGCATTGTCCATCAATGCAAGACTTGTGTTCAGACACCTTTAAATTTTTTTACTTCTTTGACAGTTTCATATAACATATTTTGATCATATTCACACCTCCTTCTTCAACTCTTCCCAGATCAACCTTTCTCCATGTACCCAACTTGTGTCACTTAAAAAAAAATTCTTCAATACCAATTTGTGCTGTCCAAATATTTTTACATATGTGGTCTTCTACTATGGTATGGTCAACTTGCTAGGGGCTGGGCTATACTCTTAGAGAAAGCTATTTCTCCCCCTGGTACCTCCCTCCCCCAGTCCCAGCCAGCAACTAACAATTACCAGTAACTCTATAGCTAGGGGTAGGATTGTGTGCCCAACTCCCCTCTCTATTCTGGGATTTATTCTGGCTTGGGCTTGCACAGGTTTTATACGTGCTGTTTTGACCACCGTGTATCATATGTGTCGATGCCTTCTGTGTCTGTGTCTAGAAGATAATGTTTCTTTGTACACTGTCAATAGGACAAAATGGCAACCAACAGATTGGGAAAAGATCTTTACCAATCCTACATCGGATAGAAGGCTAATATCCAATATATACAAAGAACTCAAGAAATTAGACTCCAGACAATCAAATAACCCTATTAAAAAAATAGGGTAAGAGCTAAACAAAGAATTCTCAACTAAGGAAATTTGAATGGTCAAAAAGCACCTAAAGAAATGTTCAACATTCTTAGTCATCAGGGAAATGCAAATAAAATCAACCTTGAGATTCCACCTCACACCAGTCAGAATGGCTAAGATCAAAAACTCAGGTGATAACAGATGCTGGGTAGGATGTGGAGAAAGAGGAACACTCCTCCACTGTTGGTGGGATTGTAAACTGGTACAACCACTCTGGAAAGCAGACCAGTAGTTCCTCAAAAAATTGGACATAGCACTACCTGAGGACCCAGCTATACCACTCCTGAGCATATATCCAGAAGGTGCTCTAACATATAACAAGGACACATGCTCCACGATGTTCATGGCAGTCTTATTTATAATAGTCAGAAGCTGAAAAGAACTCAGATGTCCTTCAACAGAGGAATGGATACAGACAATGTGGTACATTTACACAATGGAATATTACTTAGATATTAAAAACAATGAATTTGAGAAATTCTTAGGCAAATGAATGTAACTAGAAAATATCATCCTGAGTGAGGTAACCCAATCACAAAAGAACACACATGGTATGCACTCACTGATAAATGGATATTAGCCCAAAAGCTCGAAATACTTAAGCTGCAACTCACAGACCACATGAAACTTATGAGCAAGGAAGACCAGAGTGTGAGTGCTTTGACCCTTCTTAGAAAGAGTAACAAAATACTCATGGGAACAAATATGGAAACAAAGCATGGGACAGAAACTGAAGGAGGGGCCATCCGGAGACTGTTCCACCTGGGTATCCATCCCCGGTGCAGTCACCAAAGGTTGATGTGGATGTCAGGAAGTGCATGCTGACAGGAGCCTGATATAGCTGTCTTCTTAGAGGTCTGCCAGAGCCTGACATGTACAGAGGTGGATGCTCACAGCTAACCATTGAACTGATGATCATGGGGTTCCCAATGGAGGAATGAGAGAGAAGACTGAAGGACCTGAAAGGGTTTGTGGCCCCATGAGGAGAGCAACAATACCAACCAGCCAGAGCTCCCAGAGTCTAAACTGGCAGCCTGAGAGCACATGGGACCATGGCTCCAGCTGTATATGTAGGGGAGGATGACAGTGTCAGACATAGGTAGGTGAGGAAGTCCTTGGTCCAGTGAAGGCTGGATGCTCCAGTGTGGGGGAAATCGTGGGTGGAGAGGTGGGAGTGGGAAGGTGGGTAGGGGCATATCCTCATAGAAGCAGGAGGAGAGCGGATGGGAATAGGGAGTTTCTGGGGGTGGGGGGGGG
>JADRCG010007579.1:5370-19294 GCA_019844195.1 Rhabdomys dilectus
TCACACAGCAGATATGCAGTCATGTGCTCACACAGCAGATATGCAGTGCTCACAGGGCCAAGAGCTCTACTTACCGAATGACAAATGAGCATTCTACACACACTTGTAGGGTGTGAACGGAATCCTCCATTGCAAGTGGACTTTGATAACTTTGTGGGTTCTTCTTTCCTCCACCCTTCCTTACCCTTCCTCCTCTCTTTCAACCCCTAACACCAAATAGGAAAGAGAAAAGGATAGAGAGGAAAGGGAGTGACGATATCATTAAGCTACTTCCTGCTGGTTAGGGGGTCGAGTTCCTTGGGGCGAGATGATCTTCTCCATCAGGACATCTAATTTCTTCTTGTTGTTTCTTCTTTGTGCATGACTGCTTAACAAACCATGGCTAACAACCAATAACCACAACCCACCCAGCCTCTCAGGGTTCTAGTATCTATACACCCTCTGAAGAGTCCCCAGAATTCCAAATGTCACACAATCATAGAAACTATCAACTACTGCCAAAATCACGCCCCTGTTAGAGCACGAGGCAAATCATAGTCTCCTGCTGTGGACAATCTGAAACAGCCACATATCCCACACTGGGGATTAAAACAAAAACATATTCTTACACTATTTCTGTGTTTTTCAAAGAAACCAAAACTCAAAAATTGTCATTACACTCCATCACACACATAATCACAGTTTGTTTGATTTTTTTTTCCCCAGATAGGGTTTCTCTATGTAGCCCTGGCAGTCCTGGAACTAGTTCTGTAGGGTTACTCGGAGATCCTCCCAAATGCTAAGATTAAAGACATACACTACAACACCCTGCTTTTCCTTTTTTTTTTTTTTTTTTTTTTTTTTCTCAAGCTTATTTGGAACTCCTGGCAATTCTCCTGCCACGGTCTTCTGTGTGTTGAGGTATGTGCCACCATACCTTGCCAGACATACGTCACACACAGAACATGATTGCCATCCACATGTTTATTACAGGAATGCTATTAAACACAGGCTCATGCACGCGTCCAGGCCTGCACCTCTAGGCCCGGCTGACCAGTGTCCCAGTGTGGGTCACAGGGATAGGGAATAAGTGGATGTGGGCCCAGTACTTTGCAGGTTGAAACCCAGCAAACCATCATGGAAGTGGCTGGCAGCAGCAGAGCTGCAGGGCTGAAGGGCAAAGGCAGCTTCTCCAGGAGGTGACAGCTAAGCAGAGTCTCCCACAGGTTATGTCTGGTGCTTGGGGTTTTGATATAACCCTCCCTTGAAGATACAGAGCGCCCGAGTTGAGGAAAGAATGGTGGTAGATAGTGAGCTCATAATAACTGGGGGGAACGGACAAGGTGCCTCAGTGGTCAAGAGCACTGGCTGTTCCTGTAGAGGCCCCTAGTTCCCATCACTCACACCAGAAGTTCACAACCCTCTACAACACCAGCTCCAGAGGATCTGCTGCCCCCTTCTGGCCTCTGTGTGTACTGAATGTACACATGCATATACCCATACACAAACACAGATATACACAATTTAAAATAATATATTATTCATTTTTACAAATTAATAGCAATGTATCGTTTTATACTCTTTAAAAAGATTTATTTATTTTTATGTGCATTGGTGTTCTGCCTGCTGTCTGTGTGAGGGTGTCAGATCCTCTGGGATTGAAGTTACAGAGAAATGTGAACTGCCGTGTGGGTGCTGTAGATGGAACCTGGGTCCTCTGGAAGAATAATCAGTGCTCTTAACTTACTGAGCCGTCTCTCCAGCCCAATAATATAATTTTTAAAAGCAGTTTTGTAGAAAGAAGACTGAGTCAAAGTTACACCTCATAAGAGTGTTGTTAGGGAGAATTGCTCCTTGGTGTAGGAAGTCACCCTGAAGTGGACAGCATTAGAAGAGAGCCCTCCACCTATAGCTCAATGCGGGTCTTGAGGGGAGAGAGCTTTAAATTCTGGAGAAGGAATGGGCTTCTTGCTGTAATCGGTTTTCAAGCACGTTCTCATTGCCCGTTGCTATGACGAAACCTACTGAGCTTCAAGACAAGAACTCGGACAGAAACCATGGAGGAACCCTGCTTGCTGGCTTACCTAGCTTTCTGTTTCCTTCCTTTCAGTTTTCTTTTCTTTCTCTTTTTGTATTTTTAGACAGGGTTTCTCTGTGTGGTTCTGGCTGTCCTGGAACTCACTCTGTAGATCAGGTTAGCCTTGAACACAGAGATCCACCTGGATTAAAGAAATGCCTCACCACCGCCCAGTTCATAGCCTAGGACCACCTGCCTAGGAATGCTGCTGCCCATAGTGCTAGGCTCTCTCGTATCGTTAAACAAATAAGCCAAACAACCCCCTCCCTCAGATGTGCCCACGGACTAGTCTGATCTGGGCAATTCCTCAATCAGGGCTCTTCTCTCAGATGACGCTAGGCTGTGTCAAGCTGACAGTGCTAACGAGAACAAGGGATGAGTTGCACACCATATGACCTAGTCTTTGTGCCAGAAGTTTCAAGGCCTCGTGAATAGTAAAGTCTAATTCAAGGATGGGGTCAGTGAGACGGCGCAGAGGATAAAGGCGCTTGCCACCAGGGCTGCCCGACCTTAGTTTGATCCCCAGGACCCACGTGGTGGAGGGAGAGAACTGATTTCTACAAGTTATCCTCTAACCTTTTCATGTACACTGTGGCACATGTGTGTGCGCACACACACAGATGTAAATTCAACACCGTCGTGGGTTTGTGTAGTTAGGGAAGGCTGCAGCCACAAGGACAGTGGAGAATGTCTGAGAGTCTCAAGGTCATGCAGGATTATTGCCCACATCAAGGAGAGACTGGGGTTGTGGCTGTTTCTGAAGAGGGTAGCCATAGGTGGGTGCTGTGACCTCACAGGGGCTGAACAGGAAGTGTGCTCTGGTTTCCTGGGTGCCTTCTGGCTAGGCTTGAAGTCGTTTTACATGTTTAGTTCACCTGTGTTAGTCTGTGAGACAGAGTCATTTCAAGAAGTTTTTTTTCTGCCTCCATCACCTTAAATAGGCATGTTCTCCTGACCTCACCGTAAGATACTGTCATCCAAAGAAGCCCTGTCTTGAAAAACCAAAACAAATAACAAACAATTAAAACCAATCATCTACAGGTTTTCATAAAATGTTCTCAGATCATTTAAAATGACACCTGGTAGGTGCTCAGTAAATTGTGTGAATGAGCTAATTGACTCACTTAGCCCTCTCTACCAGCTACCACTCTGCTCCCCCTCAAGGCCTTCCTTTCTACTCAGGACACCATCTTAATCCTGGCCCTGGCCTCAAACTCGCTCCCCCTTCTCACCAGGTGCACGAGCTGGAGCGAGCCCGCAGGGTGGCTGAACAGGCAGCCAGTGACCTGCGGACACAGGTGACAGAATTGGAGGATGAACTGACAGCCGCAGAGGATGCCAAGCTGCGCCTGGAGGTGACTGTGCAGGCCCTGAAGGCTCAACATGAGCGCGACCTGCAGGGCCGTGATGATGCCGGCGAGGAGAGGCGGAGGCAGCTGGCCAAGCAGGTACTGTCTGGCAAGAGCTGCAGTACGCCTGCGCCACCCTGGCGCGTGCACGTGGGAAGGGAGTTCTCTTCTGTGAGCATTTTCACCAGGGTCCACTTGCTGTCCACCCCTACCTAGAGAGCCACCTTTCTGCTCTGCCAGGAGGCAGGGACACAACGGTGCCACGGCCGGCATATCAACATTCCCTAACACACAAACCATCCACAAAGCATGGTGTGCAGCCTCAAGGATGCACCCACCTCCAAGTTTCACTGTCAGCCTAAGTGACATGCTGGTGTCGCTAGACTTTTTCTTAGGAAGTTTAAGTGGAATTTTACCCTTGATAGAAAAGGAATAGAGTGACCATGGAAAGGATTCCAGTCCAGTTTGGTAAACCATTGAGTTGATTGGGACTTGCTTATAGCAGTGAGAGTGACTTCAGGCCACACGGAACAAATGACTCCACTCAAGAGCCTGCTCTCCCTAAGCCAGTGCCTACTACTGTGTGACCTCGGGGAGGGGAGCTTTTGAACGTTCTAAAGGAAACAGATATAAAACGGGGCAGGAGGAACCAAAAAGGCCAAGGTAGGATGAGTCATAGAGGAGGAATCTGGGTGCCATGACCTCTAACCTCTCTGACTCTGCCCCCAGCTGAGAGACGCAGAGGTAGAGCGGGATGAGGAACGGAAGCAGAGGGCACTGGCTGTGGCTGCCCGCAAGAAGCTGGAGTTGGAACTGGAGGAGTTGAAGGCACAGACATCTGCTGCTGGGCAGAGCAAGGAGGAGGCAGTGAAGCAGCAGAGGAAGATGCAGGTGAGGGCGGGGGGGGGGAGGGCTCGAGGGGGGAGGGGCCAGGGTTCCAGGGTCGGAGGTCTGGCCCCATCACCTTCACAGGCAGTAGTAGCTGGATTACCTAGCGGCTTCGGAAAAAGCTGGCCTCTGATGTGTGTTCGTTCTTTTTTATCTTTTCATTTCATTCATTTTAGATGTTAGACTTTGAAATCTAAGCTCATCATTTAATTAGATAATAAATTTAGTGCCACTGAAGATGATTCTAAGCGTGGGTTTTACGCCCCCGCCCTTCACTGGGGGATTCTAGGAAAGGGCTCTATCATTGAACCACACCCCCAGCCTCGGCTATTTAAACCGACAGGTGCCTGTAGTGTATTACTATGGGGCAGCAGTCAAAAGGGCCAGCCAGTTCATGCATCCGGAGAAAGGTTCCCTTGTTCAACCCCTTCGTCAAACATGTAATAGTAACTTTTACCACTGTAGCCCACTTTCTTTATCACTGGCCCTTCAAAGCAGTGCTGGACTCTCCGTGGGTGGAGAAAAGTTTGTGCTGGCCTCTCCTCACACTCCCAGGCAGTGACCACAGAGCCACAGGCTAAATATTCTATTCTGGCTCTCTTTAAGAAGAGATTACGGTTTAGAGAAGGAGTGGAATTGGCCCAAAGGGACACAGCACACAGGCTCTGGGCCAGACAATGGGCTCTGTGCTGGCCCTGCTTGCCCTGGCCCTGCTAGCAGGTTATGAGCTCCGTCAAGGATGGGGTTTCTGGACGCAGTTTAACTAAGCCCGCACCTACCCAGGCCCAGATGAAGGAGCTGTGGCGGGAGGTGGAGGAGACACGCAGCTCCCGCGAAGAGATGTTTACCCTGAACAGGGAAAGTGAGAAGAGGCTCAAGGGGTTGGAAGCTGAGGTGCTTCGACTGCAGGAGGTAAGGTGTGGGCAGGTCCTTGTGGGAGGCCCCGGCGTGGGGCGTGGGTGTGGCTTAACTGAAGGTCCTGGAGGAGGCGGGGCTTAACTAAGGTCTTGGAGGAGAGGCGGGGCTTTTCAGAAGGTCTTGGGAGGGGAGACTTTGGAAGTAGGCGCGGCTCCCTGTGCCTGCTGCCTTCCCGAGTTGGGAATCTTGTCCTGAGGGCTATTGGAAATCAGAGCAGGAGCTGCCAGGGCTGGTCCTATAAAGATGAGGAAGACAGATGCCAAGAAGTCTGGGGCAGGAGGCTGAAGTGAAGAAAAGTCTAGGGTCCAGGGGTGACATAGAAGAAGAGGAGGCATAGTCGGGTAGGAAGGAGGACATGTGGATAGCATGGGGGTAGGAGGAGGCCCAGTGATGAGAGACATGGAGGAGGAGCATTGGTGGCCTCCAATTGGTGGCGCTAAGAAAAATCTTTCCATAAGGGCAAGGATCATAGGTTCACAGTCGGCAGGAAAAGGCCAAAGGACAGAGAAGGGTTAATACCAGTGTCTTGACCCCTCACCCCTCTGCTTTTGACTTGTCCATGTAGGAACTGGCTGCCTCAGACCGAGCCCGGAGGCAGGCCCAGCAGGACAGAGATGAGATGGCAGAGGAGGTGGCCAGTGGCAACCTTAGCAAGTGAGTGTCCTGGGGCCCTGGGCTGCGGGCTAGGCATGCTCCTCTCGCTGGCCTACCCGCTGAAGCCACACCTCACTCTTTAGGGCAGCCACCCTGGAGGAGAAACGACAGCTGGAGGGGCGACTGGGCCAGTTGGAAGAGGAGCTGGAGGAAGAACAGAACAACTCCGAGTTGCTCAAGGACCATTACCGAAAGCTGGTGCTGCAGGTGGGCTCGGCAGGCAACCCCTGCCAGCCAGACCCACCCCGCCCCTCCCCCAGTCTTCTGGAGCTCTTGTTCATTCACTTGATATGAGGGCCTTTGATGTGAGTTTTGAAGGTTGAAGAGGAGTTCGTAAGTCAGGAAGGCTTGACTCATTGGTTCATCAAGCAAATCTGAGGTCTCTCAGACAGAATTGAAACAGTAATTAAGTGAACCATCAAAGTGTGGCAGCTCAGCTGTAATCTCAGAATTTTCCAGAGTTAGGGGAATTGTCACAGGGTCAAGCCCAGCCAGGGCTCCAAACACTGATGAATACTGATGAATGGATGGCTTCACATCTCGTCTATTCCAGCCAGGAGAGAAAACGTCGTCGATGCGGGTGGAAGTATAGGGTTCTGATTGTCAGCCTCCCAGCAATGACCTCATACTGGCCGTGAAGTCACAGCAATCCTCCTGCCATAGCCTTCTGTGTTCTTGCAAAAACAGACCAGGCCCAGGGTTGTTTAGTGTTATATGGCTCTTCTCCTTTTTCCAGTGTTTGAGGCGGGGTCTTCTGATAGCCAGGAAATCTTTATGTAGCCTGTGGGTGCCCTGGTACTCCTGATCTCCTGATGCCAGGCATGTGCCACCAGACCAGATAGATTATGCTGTATAGGGAAGTCAGGGCTCCTTGTATACTAGGCAAACCCTCCACCAACTGAGATTTTGCCAGCCCCTGTCACCATTTTCATTTACAATTAAAAATTTAAAGGCTAAAGGAGGGCTGCTGGCCTCATGAATGTACCCTGGGAGGCGGAGATGCAAAAATCTTTAATCAGCCTGGGCTGAAGTGTCTTCCGCTGCCCTGTGATTTCCGAGCAAGCTGAGAGTGTTGAGGTGCTATTATTAGGGCCTGGGCCAAGTCTACACATCTGCCAGCTGCTATGAATGGAGGCCTCATTCCTCAGATGGCCCCCCCTCACAGGTTTCTGCTGCCTGTGCTACCTAGGGCTCAGACTCTCTGGTGGGAGGGGCCAGAGCCTGCCTCCTTCTCCTGGGCTCCGCAGGTGACCCTGGTACAGAGGAGAGTGTGAAGGGCCTGAAATAGTTCAGTTCACAGCCACAAATTTAGAGCATTTAAACAAATTTGTGACCATCTCTGGGACTCACTAAAATAGCAAAACTGAACCTGGCTGGGGTGGTATACGCCTGTCATCCCAGCATTTTGGGGGGTAGAGGCAGGAAGATCGGGAGATCTAGGTCATCTTCGGTCGTATTGTGAGTTTTAGGTCAACCTGAGTAACATGAGACCCTATCTCAAATAAAAAATGTTAAGGCTACATTTAGATAGATTGAAATAATTTTGAGTACATTTAAATAAGTTTAAAAGATTCTTGTTCATTAAAAAGTCAAGGGTGTGGTCTGGTGAGGACCGTCTTTCCTGGACTTGTTCAAGGGCTGTTGCTGACTTCTTTGTACCACCAGACTCTGTGCTATGCATTTAACAGCCAGGAGCTCAGCTGGTCCCAGAAAGTTCCTGGTGTTTCCACCAGCTTCATCACAGCGTCCTATCTTCTTTCTGGCTGCAGGTAGAGACCCTCACCACAGAGCTGTCTGCTGAACGAAGTTTCTCAGCCAAGGCTGAGAGTGGAAGGCAACAGCTGGAGCGGCAGATCCAGGAACTTCGGGCCCGCCTGGGTGAAGAGGATGCTGGAGCCCGAGCCAGGCAGAAAATGGTGATCGCTGCTCTGGAGTCTAAACTAGCCCAGGCAGAGGAGCAGCTGGAGCAGGAGAGCAGGTAAGGAGGGAGGATGCTTTGCTATGGAAGTAACTCCAGTCCATGGAGAGTACCATTTATGCAACATTATTGCAGCTAGCTACTTCTGTGTAACAAAATACACGAAAACTTACCACTTTAAAAGGCGCTTATTGTTCTGAATATTGTTCTAGCTAGTAGATCCTTTTGTGCTAGGCTTGGTTGGCTTGTCTGGTGTATCTTTCATGATAGGAGAGTCGGCTACATGGTTTTGCTTCCTTGGGCTCATGCACATGCAAAGCCTTGCGTAGGATGACTAGATTAACTTGCTTCTGTTCCACGTGACCTCTCATCTTCCAGCAGGCTAACTCAGGATTACCTACATGGCAGAGCTGGGGTCTGAAGAATAAGGGGCTCTGTCAGTAGCTTCTAGAGGCTTGGAGCTTGCACTGTAATACTTTAGCCATAAGCAGAACAAGTCTTGTGATAGCTCCAGTCTACAGCCACGTGGGAGCAGCTTCTTCAGTCATATGCCAAGGTGTGGGGACAGGAAAGATCGAAGAACTCATTCCCCCCTCCCCCAGGTTAAACCATCACAAAAAGGAATGTCTTTTTCATATATAAAAAGATGCTGGGCTCTGGGTCAATGTCTGTATTTCCCCCATGGTCACACAATGGCTTAGCACCTCATAGTTAGAGGCACACACACTCAAGGTTAGAGCCAAGAAACCAGTCTAGAGCGATGGCTCAGGGGTTAAATTACATGCTGTGAAGTGGGGGAACCTGAGCTCGAAACCCCAGCACCCACAGAAAAGCTGGACGTGGTAGCGTGTGTCTGTGATATAACACTCCTGCAGTAAGATGGGAGGAAGAGGCGGGAGAATCCTGGGAAGCCTGGTAGCAGTGTGTACATGGCAGTGAACTAAGAGACCTGCCTCAAACAAGGTGGGAGGTAGGACTGTGCTGAAGTTGTCCCGACACCCCCACGCCAGTCCTAGTTTTATTTCTGTTGCTATGGCAAACACCTTGACAAGATCAACGTAAGGGAGAAAGGGCTTCTTCAGCTTGTAAGCTACAGTCCATTGTTTTGGACACATCAAGGAGGCAGAAGCCTAAGCAGCTGCTCACAGCCACAGTCCAGCATGCCTTTGCTCATCTCAGATTCTCTCTTAGACAGTTCACCCAAACCCAGGGAAAATGCTACTCACTTGCAGGCTGGGTCTTCCCACATCATTTAACAGTCAACACAATCCCCACAGGCATGCCACAGCCCAGCCCGATCGGGCTACTTCTTCCATTTGATTGATTCTGTGTTGTCTCAAGTTAATCAGAAGTAATTCTCAAGCCAGGCTGCTGAGGTACTTCACGCCTTTGATCCCAGCATCCAGAGGCAGAGGCAGGTGGATCTCTGAGTTTGAGGCTAGCCTGACCTACATGGAAAGTTTCAGGTTAGCCAAGGCTACACAGTGAGATCCTGTCCTGTAAAACAAAACAAAACAAAACACCACCACCAAACAAACAAAACTAACCAAAGAAAAGAAAACATGAACTGAGGGGGTCTCTGCAGGTGCCAGACAGGGAAGCCCACCATGCAAAGAGGTGAAAGCGAAAACCTCGTTCAGATTGACTTTGTTAACCTGGATCAGACTTCGGGAGTCTGATGCCACAGGGCTCTTTGTCAGCTTATTTAAATAAAACACAATACAATTTGGGAAAGAGGTGCAAGGCAAGAATCATTCCTACTCCAGTGCACAGTAAAGCTTAAGATGTGGCTTAGAAGTCCTTAACAAAGCATGTGTGATCACGAGGGAGGGCTTTATAGTTAAAAGACCTAGGATCTGATGTGGTCTCTGACCAATAGCATAGAGGTCAACCTGCCATAAAGTACCTGTGACATCTCCCCTAAGGATGGGTTTACCAGGATCTAAAGATAATGGTTTAGCAAAGGAGAGTCTGGGATAATCCCTTCAGGGAATTTGGGTGAGGTGTACCTCTATAGCAAAAGACAGGTGAGGTCTCCCACCACGGATAGCAAGAAGGTCACCAGGAAATTAACAAAATCCACCTCCAGCCTTCTGGAAAGGGAAACAGGCATTTCTATGTGCTAACATTTCTGGTTTCACTTGTGATCCATGCACACAAGGACCTTTGTGCCCCCAATAGTCAACCAAGAGATTAACATTTTTTTTTAGAAAGGACTAATAAGATGGCTTAGTGAACTTGCCACCAAGTTCTAAACACAGTTCCTAAGACCCACGTGGCAGAAGGGGAGATTCAACTGCAAGTTGTCCTCTGACCTCCATTGCACATGGTATGCCCATGGGCAAACACACAAATAGAAATAAATGAAGGAAGCAGGAGGCAATGGCAACAGAGGCTGACTTTCCTGTCAGTGAACCTCCCATAATACCTGTCAAGAAACGCTGCCCTCGTGGAATCATCACTGAGCCTGACACATGAGGAACGTCTGCTGTAGCAGGCATCCCCTGGCTGTCGAGAAACGACGGGATCACAGCACCAACAGTTTGTCGATGTCTGGCTGCCATTTATATAGATGTGGTTCCCATGGGCCTTGTGTGATGACAGAAAAACAGCTCAGACAGGCTTGTCTGTCTACGATTCCTGATTTCCAATTTGGCATTTCCACCTCAGTATGGAGCACATTTGAATTGCTTTGCATCCAGAGGCAGGTTGGGGCTGAGTTAAGTGGGTAGAGTGCTTGCCCGGCATGCACAAAGCCCTGGGCTTCATCCCCAGCACTGTATAAACGAACTGGGCATGATGGTGCAAGGCACATCTGTCATCCCAGCACTTGGGAAATATAGGCGAGAGGATCAGGAATTCAAGGTCATCCTTGGCTACATAGCGAGTTGGAGGTCAGCCTGGGCTACAGGAGACTCTGTCTCAAATCCATCAATATCACAGGAGACATTTTGGGAACATTAGCTGTTTTGCAGCCAGTGTCTGGCTGAGTAGGGGGCAGCTGGAAAGTAGGAAAGAAGAAAGAGACCCAAGGATGGGACAGCCACCCACAATACTGTGGTGACAGAGGGTTTCCCGGGCCAACACCTTTCCTTCTTTTTAGGGAACGCATCCTCTCTGGCAAGTTAGTGCGCAGAGCTGAGAAGCGGCTGAAAGAGGTGGTTCTTCAAGTGGATGAAGAGCGTAGGGTGGCTGACCAGCTCCGGGACCAGGTGAGCAGATGACATCACCACAAATAGTAGCCAGTAGGATCAAAACCAGGAAATAACAGCTACCCTGGCCTGACAGGTGGCTCAGTGGGTCATCCCAGTTATGGTGGAAACTGAGGCAGGAGGATTTCTATGACTTCCAGGATAGCCTATGCTACAGTGAGAGGCTCCTTCTCAAACTAGCAGCAACAATGAAAAATATCCTGTCTGTAGGTGACAGAGCCTAGATGTGACTACTACAGATCTATGCCCAGGCAGAACTCTGTGTCCTTAAAAGCTCAGCTGCGCCTTGTTTACTATTCCTTACATAAATGATTATTGAGCATGGCCTTTGTGCCAGGCACATTGCAAGGTATTTGTAGTAAGGTGCTGGTCCAGAGAAGGTCCTGGCCCTCACAGGGGTCACATTGCTGGCCTAGGAAAACTATTATACATACAACCAAACAAAGATAATGCCAGACTCTGGTGAGGGCTATGAAGAAAAAGAATTAAGATACAGGAATGGAGTGCCTTGTCCACACTAGATGTTGGGAAGGGCTAAGGAGGTGACATTTGAATTAAAACCATACAGGGGAGGTCTTAGCCAGATGTAAAGAGCAGGAAGTTCAAAGGCCCAGAGGAAATTAAATGAGGAGAATGAATCAGTATATCTAGAGAGAGGAATATAGAAAATGAAGTCGGGATTGGAGACGTGGCTCAACTGGTAGAGTGCTTACCTAATATGCCAAAGACCCTGGTTTCCACCCAGCAGTGCACATGGGAGATGAAGGCAGAACCATCTGAAGTTCATCTCTAAAGGTCATGTTTAGCTCCATATTGAGTTCAAGGCCAGCCTGTGCCACAGGAGACAAATGAAGTCACATGATATGTGTTCTTACCCTGGAGAGAGGTGGCAGTGTCTGTGCAGATCAGAGTGAATACGGTGTCGTCACTGAATTCATCAGAGACATGGACATGAGGAAGACTATATTAGGGCTGGCCTTAGTTAGGGCAGTCTTGGGGAGCTGATGGAGAGCTGTGAAGGCTGGGGTAGCTCTAAGTGTGCTAGTACTCCTCCAATGCAGTCACATGACTTTCAAGGAGCCACATGTTTATACCAGGCAGGGCACCGTCAGCCCAAGGAACCGGTTCCACCAGGCCAGCGTGTTTATCAGTGAGTGTTTACCGTGTTCCACCAGTGAGTTTATCAGGGTCACTTACAGGAACATGGGTCACAGACACCAAAACCCCCCACCTCACCCCAGCCTGAGTGATGGCTTACAAACACTGCAGCCCCAGAGGCCCCTCCTCTCAACTTCCTGCCTGCCTCCCTCCTAAATGATCTTGCACTCCTTGTGGAATTGCTAACAGATCCTTCACTGTTACTCAGCACCCACCTGTCTTGTGCATATTTTGTCGCCAAAACTGAAGGTCTCTCAGTAGGTCACCACAGCTGTTCCACCCCAAGATGACTCTGGCCATGCAAAGGAAAGACTAGGGCAGGGTGGAGGCTGGTGTGAGGAGCACAGAGTGTGTAGCATCGGGGACACCATAGGAATGATCTGGTTCTCCACTCAGCTAGAGAAAAGCAACCTCCGGCTGAAACAGCTCAAGAGGCAGCTGGAGGAGGCAGAGGAGGAAGCGTCGCGGGCACAGGCTGGCCGGAGGCGTCTGCAGCGGGAGCTGGAGGACGTCACTGAGTCTGCAGAATCCATGAACCGGGAGGTGACCACATTGAGGAACAGGCTCCGGTAAGCTACCCACTTGCTGGTACCGTGAGAGGAATGCAGGACCTGGCCTAGATGGCCTGCACGCAGATAGGACCCTAGGGAGCGGAGGAGGCTGTGGCCTGTCTTCCCACTGGTGCTTTGCAGTCTTGTTTGCCCATTTACCAACCTTGGATCGCAGCTTTTCCTGTCCCCATCTTATCCTTTCTCCGTCTTCATCTTTGTCCCTGTCTCTCTCACTTGTACATTCTCCTCCCACAGGCGTGGCCCACTTACTTTCACCACTCGAACTGTGCGCCAGGTGTTCAGACTGGAAGAGGGCGTGGCTTCTGACGAGGAAGAGGCTGAGGGAGCAGAGCCTGGTTCTGCACCAACCCAGGAGCCTGAGGCTCCGCCCCCTGCCACACCCCAGTGATCCAGTCTGTCCTAGATGCCCCAAGGACAGAGCCCTTTCCAGTGCCCCTCCTGGTTTGCACTTTGAAATGACACTGTCCTCTGGTACTTTCTGGCATTGATGAATCCTACTGGTACCCCAGGACCCCTGCTCACTGAGGATCCCAAATCAAGGCCCCAAACTAAGGAGCTGGGTGGGAGGGAGGCAAGGGTGGTCACTCTTGTTAGAGAAACAAAATTGAACATGGATGTCAAGGATGTCCTATCTGCTCTTGTTTGCAGTAGGCCTGTCCCCTGTAGAGGGCAGGCAGGGTGCTTCCATCCCCTCCCAGTATCTTGCCCTCTTTTTTTGGGGGGCGGGAGTTCTCTGTGTCCTCATAGGGTAGTGCTCATGGTCCCTCACGCTCCACACACTAAAGAAATAAACTGGCTGGACCCTTCACTGTGGCTTTGTTCCTAACTGGGAACTAGCGCATGAGGGACTGCTTCAGCGACTGTAATATGTGAGAGCCTTCCTAGGAACAGGGTATTTACAGTACAATAGAAATGAAAGGTGTCTTATTATATGCTAGGCAAACCATTGTGTCCTCAGCTTCCTTGAGCATTGCTCAGGGACTGAGACACCTTCCGAGCTCTTTCAGAGTAGCAGAAACAGGCTCACACAGGCTGAGTTTAGCCTCCAGACACACGAAGTCTGAACCAGGATCCAAGCCACACACAGTCTGGCTTCAGGGTTGGTAATTCACAAGACAGAGTTTTTACATCCACCTTGCACATCCACACTCTCCCTGTGTCCTAGGTTACATCCACCTTACATACCCACACTCCCCCTG
>JADRCG010007579.1:19304-36264 GCA_019844195.1 Rhabdomys dilectus
CTAGGTTACACCCACCTTGCATACCCACACTCCCCCTGTGTCCTAGGGCTCCAGGGCACAAACTCATGCTCTCCTGTATTCCAGTTAAGAGGGCTGTTCATTTGTTGTCAAGGAAACCAAGGAGGTGCTTGCTGAAGTACCCAAGGAGGCAAAAGATCAGTTCCCAGGAGCTGGAGTTACTGGGCACTGGGTACACTGATCCCTCTACGGGATCAGCAAGGGCTCTCAATGGCCGAGCCATCTCTGTAGACCCCTCCACATGATTTTTTTGAGACAGGTTCTGTCATCGAAACCTATCTCGCCAATTGGTTAAATTGGGATATCGATAGACATCTCCGCCCACCTTCTCAGTACTAATTACAGATGCACTCTGCCATGCTGAACTTCTGCCTGGGTTCTAGGATTGAATTTATGCTAGTACTTAACCAACCAAGCCAGCTCCTTAGTGCACCGCTGCCATCTTTGTAACTTTTGTTGTTTTACTTTTGTTGCTCTGGAAATTGAAACCAGAGCCTGCCTCAAACTCTTCTACTGCTGAGCCGGACGGTGTCTCACTGGCGGATTCTGGGAAACTATTCTCAGCCCTTTTTTACTTTTTTTTACCATTCTCCCCACCCCGCCCCTACCTTAACCTCTTGAGAAGGATGATAGGCCAGTACCACATAGCCCAGTCCCCACCCACACTTGAAGCTCCCTCGGTGCACCCCAAACTCAAATGAGAAAAGCCACTTGTAAATGAAAAGGAATCATTTATTGGGCTGGGGAGTGGGAGGGCAGGTGGGGAGGGGCATGACACTGTTTCTTTGTTGGGGGGAGGGTTGACATGCGGCAGCTTCTGCGTGGGTGGTTCATGCACCCTGGGTGGGCGTGGGGGAGGCTTGGGGGAGGAGCCTGCCGACTCCATCCTCCCTGCCTGCGGGTGGGCCAGGAAGACCCGCCATTAGCACCAGAGTTGCAGACCTCCCCTCCCCCAGACTCAGGACCCGCCCCCATCCCTGAGAGCGCCCCTTGGCCAGCCCCTCCCGCGCCAGGTCAGGCTAGGCCCGTCCGCCCACTAGAAGTAGAGAAACTTATTGCTGTGAGTGTGTGGGGGAAGGAGAGGAGCCATTGAGCTCAGAAAGACCCCCTTCCCCTCTGCCAATCATTCCTCCCCATCGCCCCGCCCCCAAGTCCGTGCGTCCCCCCCCAGCACAGGAGGGGTGCGCGACGCATGCGTGTGTATGTGGGGGGGCGCGTCATGCAGCGCATGCGTGCAGTTGCAGGCACCCTGGCGGCCTTGGGGAAAAGGGAGACCAGGACCTGGCTCTCCTTCCCCGAATCCCACACTGTTTGGTAAATTGGGAGATGTGGAGGGGCAAAAATCACGGTTTTTAGACGTTTATAATGACTATAGCTTTTTAAAAATGCTTAACTAAAAAGCTGGATATGTGTAGGGAACTGGAGAGCAGGGGGAACAGTGGGAAGTGGTTGGTACCCTTCAAAAAGGACTCTTACCCCTTTCCCCCGCCCCATTCGTCTCTTTTGAGGGACAGGGGGCTAATAGGGGTTGTTTAAATAAGTTGAATCCTTTGGCAATATTAGGAGTCCTCACCCCATACCCTGGTGTCTAGAGTCCCCTAGCCCTTTGCCCTGCCCCTACCAGATCCCAACCCACTCCTCAACCCCTGTCTCACCAGGGTTTAAGGTCCCGAGGGAAGGCGGGGGTGCGGGAGGGACTCAAAATGTCCCTTGCATAGGAATTGTTGCATCAAGAATTGGGCCCAAGGACACCCCCACCGACAATTCTGGTGACAGCGGGAGGTTTCCCTGAGGCAGTGGGAACAAGGGATTGCTAATTCTGCTGACCACCCAGCTCCAAAGGGGGAGTTCGCTAAGGATTCTGGGACCAGTGTGGTCTCTGGGCTTGGGGGAGGTAGCATCCTGGAGCCCAGATGAAATTTGAGAAACTTTTCCACCCGAGAATGTGGCACGTGGTGGGCAAGGAAGCTGGGAAGGGCAGGCTGAGATCCTAGTCAAGGTGGGCGTGTCCTCTTTTCCCACCAGTCGGGCAAGAGGGGTTGCTGGAGATTGAACCCTGGGACCTTAGCACATTAAGCAAGCACTTTTAGCATCGGGTCCCATCCTGTCCTTGACTTGTTTTCAATGGCTACACCCAACTGCTGCACTGCCAGGACGCACCAGCCGGGTGCGAGCCTGCAAAGAACACACAAGTTTAAAACACTTGGTCATCTGTGCACTTTGCAAACTTCAGCACAGGAAGAGGGAATGGGAGTCCCACGCTCCGGGGAAACTCTGGTGGCCATGAAGAAAGTGTGTTTTGGCACCATGGGGGGGGGGTGAGGAGGGGGCTGCCTAGACAGCGATGCTGGAATGGGGTGGAGTTCCCTGGAATCAGACTGAAGCTTGTCCAGGAAGGTCTTGTGTCAGAGGCGCCAGGGGACAAAGGAATGTGATGTTGAGGTTGGGGTTGGGGTGTCTAGGCATGTCAGGGTTTTGAGAACTGTCAGAACCCTGAAGGCTGGAAGTGAGCTGGGGTGCAAAGGAAGGGTGGAAGAACTCTGGTGCAGTCCAGGCCAGTGGGGGATGGATGGAGTGATGGAGGTGGGGAGTGTGGGGCGCCGGAGTCCATGGGGTATGGGAGTGCAGGGTGCCAGGTTCTATCTCCTTAAGTCTAGGGTACTAGTCTCACATCTTGGAGTAGAGTGGAGACTGCAATGGGTAGAGGGTTCTGGGCCTGGAGGGCCAAGTCCATGCAGCGAATAGAGGGAGCAGATCCCTGGAGGCGGGCGTGGGTGGAATGCACCAGCTGGCGTCCTCCAAGCCCAAGAGCAGCTGGCAGAACCCCCCCACCCCCAAGCTGAGCTCCTCAGGGCTGGCTAGTTAACCTGTCTTCCTTTTCCTTTGTGTTCCTAGAGGTTTTTGTTTTTCCTGAATCAATTAGTGATGGGTGGGTTGCCCTTTGGGGGTGGGATGACCAGGAAGACCCCTAAAATGCTAGCCCCGACCCCAGAGGCTCCCAGCAGCCTCCCCTCCAACTCTCTGCACGCAGCTCCTGGCGGCTTATTGCTGAAGAGGGGGTCGGGGAGGCATGCAAACTGGAGTGGGTGCCCCAAGATGGAATCAGCTTTTAGTTATTTACAGGGGTGTCCTATGGCTCATGGAGACCTGAGGTTTGCTTTTTTTGGGGGGGAAGGGGAGAAAGTTGTGGGGGTACAGGCTCCAGCCCCGCCCCCTCTATCCTGGTATCCTGGGTTCTCTAGTATATGGGGAGTGAGAGGCCCCGGGGGTGTCTGCTGGCATCATCTCTTTTGCATATTATTGACTATTTTTTTAAGAACCCTTTCCCCACCCCTACTCCCAGCTCCTTTTCACCTTCCCGTCACCCCCAGTCCCCCCACAGGGGGGAGGACAGCGCTAGAGGATGGAGGGCAGGGTCGGGGGAGCTCGGCGCGTGGCCCGGGGAGAGCCAGGGGGGGTGGCGAGGGGCGCGAGGCGCAGGGACACCCCGCTCAGGCCCACAATGCTGCTCAGGCTGCGGGACTTCTCGTAACCTGGGGAAGGAGCAGAGACAAGGGTGGGAGGGGGCGTGGGGATGGGAGCCAGGGTGAGGATACGACAGAGAGCCCAAACAGGGATACACAAGCAGAGAGAGGGATGGAGAGGTGAGAGATGCCCAGAGACACAGAGATAGGTGGGATGATCGGGCCGAGGAGATGGAGAGAGGTGAAGAAATCGGAGAGTCAGTCAGCATCCACAAGAAAGGTGCAGACACAGGGAAGGGGAGAGACAGGATTAGGAGGCAGGTGGTGCCCACTGAGCCTCCCCATCCAGCCATGCCCGCCCCTCTTCTCCCCCTCCCCAAGGTCCCCTGGTCTGAGGCCCAAAGGCAGCAGTTGGTGAGGTGGGATGGTGGGCGGCAGGGGCTGGGGTGGAGGCAGCAGCTGGTGGAGGGGGCTGTGCAGAAAGGAGCTGAGGGCCTGGTGCAGGGATGGGGGAAGGGATTCATTTCTTGGGACCTTGTGCTAAGAGCTCACTGTGTAGCCCTGGCTGGCCTAGAACATCCTATATAGCTTAGGCTGGACTCAAATTATGTAGCTTAGGCTGGCCTCAACTTCACTCTGTAGCCCAAGCTGGTCTCAAATTCAATATTTAGCCCAGGCTGAGTTCAAATTCAGTAGGTAGGTAGCCTTGGACTAAGAGGCATGAGTCATTTAACTCAGCATGGACATCTTTCAAGGGTCCAGGACATGGGATAAAATAGAGGTTTCTAAAATTGGATGGGGTCTGCTGGTGACAGGAAGCAGTCAGGTCACACAGCTCATAAGATCCCATATCAGGACCAGTATGGGTGGGTGGGGTTTTTCAGTTTCGGTTTTTGTTTTGGCTCTACCAATACCAGGGGCTAGAATGGTTACTCTAGGCATCCCAGGCTGGGAGGTGGTACTCAAACTGCAGGAGAGTCTGGAGGGGAATGGAAGCCCAGTGTCTCCAGGACACTCCCTCCCACCATTCCCAGTTGCTAACCTGGGGGGAAGGGACAGGGGGAACCCGAGGGTCTCGCGAGGTCTCAGGCGGTGACAAGAGCTGGGGACAGAAATACAGAGAGTCAAGGGTGGGGGATGGGAGGCAGATGGGTGGCTCCCCAACACAGGCTCACTGTTGGGGGGACGGAGAAACGCCGGGATGTCTTCCTCCTCTCTGGTGTTTTCCGGGGGGTGATGGGAGCGGTGAAATGGGGGCAGCCAGAGACATCAAATATGGCAGGAGCTTCTGGGGCAGCTAGGAAAGGGAGGGCCAAGGGGGGAATGGGGGTGGGTACAGGAATAAGAGGTCGGTGTGAGGTGGACGGATGGGGACAGGCCGGGAGGGAGGGAAGACCTTGGGCGTGAAGGGGGGACGTGACAGATGGGGACAGGGGATGGACATTACACTGAGGCAGAGAATAGCCCCATCAGCTCTGGCCATCATTTGAGTTCAATGAATGGATTTTGGTGTCATATGCAAGAAAAGCAAGGGCCTTGTCCACCCAACTGGGGTCCCTGGCCTTCCCCCACTTACTCCACTTTACCCTCCATCCCACCAGGAGCCCCTCAAGGTAGGGGTGAGGAATAGAGGTCTAGGTTCAAGCGAGGGGGAGGGGTGAGATGGGAGGAGGGAGGGGAGGAGTGATGAGATGGGCATGGAGGGCTGGGGGAGGGTGGAGGAAGGATGTGGACCCTCTGGGCTAGGCCCCTAGGTTGCCACAGCTGTCTGCTTCCCTGAGGCCTCTGGAACATGAGGGTTTCATTAGGCCTTTCCTGAGACTTGCCAAGTCCTGGGGCTGACAATAGCATGCCCTTAGGCTGGGAGGAGGGATTCTGCTAGTGTGTTTCTATTTTGGAAGAAGGTGCTATGATGTTTCTAGAAGTAGACCACACACCTTCAGTCTGCTTATCATTTACTGGAAGAAGCTGGCCTCACTCAAAACTGAGGCCCTGCCGATGGTCTCTGAAGGCCTTCCTCAGTTCTATCATGCCAGCCTCTCTTATTTATTTATGGCCCAGTCTGTTCAACCTCTGAGCCAATGCACTTGTTCCTTTGTCCTTCCTGATCGATCCTTCTCATCCAGTTCTCACTTCACTTTCAGAGTTGGTGGTGGTGGTGCCTACCCACAGTCAGGCTTGTCCACACTAGAACCTGAGCCTGCTGGCAAGTTCCTTACTCCTCACCATGGGGCCATGGGACAGCTGCCTCTGCATTGTGACAAATCACCCCAGAGTGTAGCGACTAAAAGAAGACATTCAAGATGGCAGGGTCTTGTTTTCTAGCCCCAGCTAGCTTCAGACTCACAATCCCCCTGCCCCAGCATCCAAGTGTGATTACAGATGTGCACCACCATGCCTGGCTTTGACTATCCTTGACTGACCCTTGGCCTCTGACTCTTTTTTTTCCTTTCATCTCCGTAGACCTGGTCCCAGCTAGGTCCCTATCTTCTTGTCCCTAGATTCTCATCCTATCTCCCAGTCCCTGGCATGGCCCTACTTTCCTAGTCTCTCCTCTGATATGTCGATCTATCTTCTACTTGGCCATCAGAAACCCCTAGGGAACTAAGTCTGCTCAGGTTGAACCCAGCTCTTAGGATCAGGGAGAACTGTCCAGCCTCAGTCCATCCTGCACTTAGGAGTGTCCAGGTGTATAATCCACCTTGGTGACTGGATAAAAAAATAACCAGAGAGGGACGCAGACAGGTGAGGGCAGGGTCAGAGGTGGGGTGGGGGATGGGTGAGTGAGTCAGAGGGGGGAGTTGGGGCTGGGTTAGTTCTGGAGTGTAAGGGCCAGGCAAATCCTGGGGCGGCAGTAGGAGTCAGCATCAGGAACTGGGTGCAGCGTTCCCCATGGGTCTTGGTCAGTGGGAGCGCATGTTCTCAGAGAGGTTAGTCGGAGGTACAGAAGGAAGGGAGTCGGGAGGGCCGTGGTGAGGAACTACTTACCCTGGGGGGAAGGGGCTCGTCCACTAGGGGGATATCCAGGCTGCTGCGTTGGCGTTGAGGTCGGGCAAGAAGCTTGGGGGGCCTGGCTTACGCCAGCATGGGGGGGGCAGTGGGGGAGCACCAGTGGCTGGGGATGAGGGAAGAGGCCAGAAAGTCAGGGTGGGTTGGGGGAGATGGAGATGAAATAAAGACAGGTGAGGAACCTTGGGGCTCAAGGTGAGGGAGGGTAGGGAAGAAGGCGGTTTGGGACTGAGGGGGAGAATAGAGGGAAGCCCAGCACCTCCCCCACCCCCTCTCATCCCTCCCACGGGCTGGGAGAGAGGAAGGGTCTCTAGGGAGCCCCTGGAGGGCACCTCACCTTTTCGGATGGAGCCATCCGGGGAAGGGGCATAGTCTGCGACAAGGAAGCAAGCTCGATCCCGGCTGTAGCGACCTCGGCTTCCAGGAGTGATCGGGCTCTTGTCTTCTGGAGACATGGCTGGCTGGTCAATGGCGGGGCAGTCCTCATGGGCCAGTGCAGCTGCTGCAGGGTCTCCATTGGGACGAGGGTCCACTGCAAGGTGAGAGGCCAGAGAGGAGAGAAGCTGAAGGTGGACGGTGACAGTGATGGAGAGGGAGATTCGAGTGATCCTGGATTGTGGGGTACAAGGTTGCTGGTGCCATGGCTTGGGGGGTGGGGTGCTGAGAGGCAGGGAGGGCAAGTGTGACGGAGAGTGTGGACAGTGGCTAAAGAGCAGAGCTGAGTGCTAGTGAGGGACAGTCAGGCCTAGTGCGAGTATGTGAATGTCCAGAAGGGGAGAGTGAGGTGTGGTGCTCGGTGGTGGCTGGGGCTACTTCAGACCAGGCATGGTAGTGTACACTTGTCATCCATCAATCAAGAAGCTGAGGCAGGAGGATTCCGAGATTGAGGCCAGCGTGGGCTGCACAGTGAGATACCATCCCCTACCCCCAACCTATCCCCCCAAAAAAGGACAACAAAACCCCAGAAAGGGTGGGTGCAGGGCACAATCAGTATTCCAGTGCAGAGCACTGGCCGGGCAGAGAGGATGTCACGGGTTTCAAAGCCGTTGCTTAGGAACAAGTCTGGGGTGCTGCAGACGGTAGGATGGGGAAGGGCTGGGAAGGTGACAGGTGAGGGAGGGTGAGATGGGGGTCCCCTAGGCTCTGACTTGAGCTATTTTTAATGGATGGAAAACTGGGTCAGTGGCTAAGGGAGCAAGATAGGGGGCCAGGCAGACTAGCTCATTTTCTTGACCTACTTAAGGCCGGGGGGTGGGGGGAGGCACTCACCTCCTTCCTCCAGGACACCCAAGTCACTGCCTGCAAGAAACAAAGTCCCCCAGGACACATACAACCCAAGAAATGAGGCGCAACTGCTAGCTTTCTTCTCTCCTCCCTCCTCTTCCTGTCCTGTCTCCTTATTTAAAAAAAATTTTTTTTGAGACAAAGTCTCACTCTATAGTCCAGGCTAGCTCTAAACTCACCAGACTTGTGCCTCACCTTCTCAAATGCTGAGATAACAGGTGTGCTCAACCAGTCCTGACTGCTTCTTCTCTTACAAGAACTCTCTGGGATCCCTGGTGTCTCCTGCTGCTCTCTGCAGACCCTGCCTGGCAGTCCTGCACCTTGGCTCTTCGGCCAGAGCCCTCTTGTGTTAGCCTTTGCCTGTTTCTCCCTTCCTGTAGGTGGGTCCTGACCTCTACCCTCCTGGCAGCCTGACTCCATCTGTCTCCCTCTCTTAAGTGACTGTTACTTTCCCCAGCTCTGGCTCTCAGGGCTATCAGTTGCAGTCACAACCTGTGACGATAGCCAGGCTTGTCTCCAGCCTTCCTAGGAGTCATGTGAGACTTCTTGTGCTTTACACTGAGCCCCTTTCTTTTCGAGACAAGGTCTCATGTAGCTTAGGCTGACTTTGAACTCCTGATCCTCCTGCCTATGCCTCTTCAGACCTGGAATGACAGGCACACAGCACCATGCCTGGCTCTCATCCTTTTCTTTCTTTCTCCCCCTCTCCCTTTGCCTTCACAAACAGAAATAGGAGTGTCCCTAAGAACTAGTACCCCAGGAGGCCACTCAAACTTTTTGTTTGTATGTATGTAGCCCAGGATAACCTCAAACACATGTTGACCCTCCTGCTTCAACCTCCCCAGTGTTGGAACTACCAGGGAGTGCCACCAAGCCCTTCTCTCTCTCCCCTCCCTTTTCTGTCCTGACTTCTTTTCTTTCTTTCTCTTTCTATTTTTTCCCATGATTTTTGAGACAGGCTAGCCTCAAACTCCTCATCCTCCTACCTCAATCTCCCAAGTACGAGAAGTGTACCAAATACCTCCAAAGGATGTGAGGCATGCACCATCACACCTGGGTTTCTGAATCTCTTTCTCCAAAGACCGTCACTATACCGCTTCTGCCTTTCAGAGCAGCCTGGCTGAAATCCATGTTCACAAACACTCTTCTACATGGAACCCTGTTTGTGTGGCTCCTTGGGCCTCTTCTCCATCCATTTGTCCTTTCTGCTCTGTTGCTTCACACCATTCTCTGCCTGAACCTAAGAGAAATCCTGCCCCTGCATCCCCTCCAGCCCTGCCACCTTCCCCCCAGGTCTCCCCACACCTCTAGTCCTGGCCCCAGCCTCACCTGCCCTGTTGGTTTCAATCACCTCTTCTTGAGCCAGTGGGCAGGGCTCGCCAGGGGCTGGCAGAGGAGGCAACCCCATGATTCCCAGACCCCCAGCACCACCCCTAAGCAGCCCGGGGTGCGTGTGGGGTCCAGGTGGGTAGGCCCCAGCCACAGTCACCCCCATGGAAGGAGGGGTGATGGGTGGAGGTGGGCTGATGCCACCGCTGCCATGGTGGGGGTGTGGTGGGGGCGGAGGCGGGGGATCAGGCTTGCAGTAGTTTGGTGAGCCAGGCTGCGGGGGCCTGGGGATATGTTTGTTTTTCTTCTTTGGCAATTTCTGCTTGGCCATAGCCAGTGAATAGTACATGCCGAAGTTGTTGACGATGACGGGCACAGGCATGGCAATGGTCAGCACACCAGCCAGGGCACATAGTGCCCCGACCAGCATCCCCGACCATGTCTTGGGATACATGTCTCCATAGCCTAGGGTGGTCATGGTAACCACAGCCCACCAGAAGCCGATGGGGATGTTTTTGAAGTAGGTGTGGTTGGAGCCCAGGATGTCGTCAGGGTCGGCTCCAATGCGCTCAGCATAGTAGATCATGGTGGCAAAGATGAGAACCCCCAGAGCCAGGAATATAATGAGTAACAAGAACTCGTTGGTGCTGGCCCGGAGCGTGTGGCCCAGCACACGTAGCCCCACAAAATGACGGGTCAGCTTGAAGATACGAAGGATGCGAACAAAGCGGACAACACGCAGGAAGCCCAGCACGTCCTTGGCAGCTTTGGAGCTGAGACCTGACAGGCCCACTTCCAAGTAGAAGGGCAGGATGGCCACACAGTCAATGATGTTTAGACTGCTTTTGAGAAACTCCACCTTATCTGGGCAGAAGGTGACTCGCATGAGAAACTCAAAGGTGAACCAGACCACACACACGCCTTCCACGTAGGTCAAAAATGGTTCAGTTTCCACCTCCACATTGGTGATATTCTCCGGGGGAGCTCCAGGGATTGGGGAGGCCTGCGTCACCGTCTTGTTGCTAATGTGGATGAAGCCCTCGTGTGTCTCCAGGCAGAAGGTGGTGATGGAGATGAGGATAAAGAACAGGGAGGCGAAGGCCACATACTGCAGGGAGACGGGAGAGAGAATGGGGGTGACTAACTTGTTTGTATCACTGGAATCTAAAGAACTTTCTGGTGGCCTCACGTTCCCCACTTCAGGACCCAAATCCTACAAGAATCCAAGCGTTCCCATGTAATGCTTCTGCCACTTCTAGCAATCTGTTCTAAGACAGGAGCAGAGGCTCAGGGCAGGAGCTTGCCACGGTGACCCAGGGAAAGAGGCCTTTCTGGGTTCTGTATCAGGGGTCCCCCAGAAGGATCCAAATATTCTACTTGTAGGTGCGGATGGGAATGAATACAACACTGCCCTTGTCTCAGAGGCTTGGTACTCACCCTGGAGCTGAGGAAGGGAGAGGGCAGGTGGGGACACGGGGGACACTAGCCATAACAGTGATGCAAGCGGATAAGCACTTGCCCCCAGAGTCATTCCCAGCCCTTTCTTTTATTTTGAGACAGCATTTTTAATTTAACCAGGCTGGCTTTGAACTTACAGTTTTCTTGACTCAGCCTTCTAAGTATCTGGGATAACAGGCCACTAAGCCTGGCTCAAAAACCTGGGCTAGAATTGGTCAAACTGGAGCAAGGGTTAAGCTTTCTGAATCTGAATTTTGTTTTTTAATGGAATTGTTATGAAGATTTGGTGAGTGTACAGAGGGCTTGCTTCCAAAAACAGTGCTTGGCTGAGTGCCTAGAACACAGTGAGATCCGAGCTGTTACTAGGGTACGGTGATCAGCTAGTGGGGGCAAGGATGGGGGGTCAGAGAATGGCTAGGATCTAAGGACCTCATTTTCAGTATCCCATTGAAAACAGAGAGACCTAGTGGGCAGGTCAAGGATGTGGGGGAAGCTCTAGAGGGAAAAACTTACTGGGTTCAGGCTAAGGAGAGGGAACGGGAATGAGGAACAGAAAGCTTTGTGGATGGAGAAGGGTTATGGTTCTGGAGAGGTAAATTCAAGGAACTAGACTATGAGGCAGAGTCCAATAACTGGGGGGGTGAGTAGGCCCTGGGCCTTAGGGTAGTCTGGGAGAGTGGTCACTAGTGGAGACCACCGACTTGATTTCTCCGCAGTGGAGAAGAGGCCGGAGACCTCTGCAGAGCGCATGCCCGGAGCCTCCCCTCCCCCACCCGCAGGCTGCAGCACTGCAGTGGAGGCGGGCCGACCCGGCCCGGAGGAGGGCGCGAGGCGGCCAGAACCACGGACAGCTCCCCAGCCGCAGTGCGCAGCCGCAGTGCCCTGATCCTCTTAACTCCTTCCTGGCTAAAGCACCGCAAGTCAGCGCGCAGCCGCAGTGCCAATGGCTTAGGCTTCGTGGCTAGGGGCCACCTATCCTACAACTTGCGTAACCCCTTCCTTCCCAGGGCCCCGAGCAAGGGTGGGCACCCACTGCAGTGTACAAGTGCAAGGTTGGTTTCCCCTGGAGTGACTCTTAAGCAGAAGGCATGGAAGGGTACCAAGGCTCTGTAAGAAGGAAAAGAAAGCAGGGCCAGAAGGACTGGATCCTGAGCTTGGGTCTCAACTTGCAAGAAGGTCCACCTGGAGGTTGGAAAGTACCGGCACACAGCAGATACTCAAATAAATAAATAAATAAATAAATAAATAAATAAATAAACAATTTAAAAAATCTGTGCAAATAAATAAATGATTATGAGTAACCTTCGTAGCCATTCTCGATCCCTAATCTGACCATCACCCAAATACTCTATTTCTGTTTCAGCACCCTTCAATGGGGTCAAAGGAATGAAGGACTACCCAGGCCATCGAGTGGGGGAGGAGATGCTCGCAGGCCCAAAGGAGCATCTGGGGCCATGTCCCTCCTGCCCCTCTTACTTTCCCCTTCCCCCCAACTCAACCCCAAATGTCGCCAATTCAGCGCTTCTCAGCGACTAAACTTTATGTGAAGCCTCCGTTCCCCCCCTTGTTCCCCCCCCCCCCCCCCCCCCCCCCCCCCCGCAGCACGAATGCGGCACTGCGGCTCCGCGTCCTTCCTGGTCCAGGACGCCGCACGGCGGGGGGCGGGGGCCAGCGGAGAATAGTTATCCCTTATCCACTTTTGCTAGTGCCCCTTCTTTTCCTGAACTTTCCCACGTACCTCGCTCCAGGGTCTCCTGGCCCAAAGAAGTTTAGGAAGAGGGAAAAAACTATGGCCAGAGCTATCAAGAGAGTATTCATAAGGCCTGGGAAGTTACTGAAGCCTACAAACTTTTCCAGGAGAGATCTTTGAAGGAATCTGGGGTTTCTAAGAAAGGAGAGGGTGGAGAAGAGAGGAGGATCAGGGAAGGTTCTGGGTTTACACCAGGGGAAGCAAACAGAAGAGTGATGGATGGTAGGGGGTGTTGAGAAATGGAGGTTGGGGGAGCAAGGCTGGAAGAGGAGAACCCTGTGGGTTGCGCTATCCCAGGAGTGGATGGGGTGGGAATTGAGAAATTTCTAGGCTGATGACTTGGATCTGAGGTGACACAAACTTCTGAAAGTCACTTGGCAGAATGAGAAAGTAACCAGGGAAGAGGGGATGGAAGTGAAATTAATCCCAGAGACACAAGACAGGTGTGCAGTTGGAGGGAAGGATAACTATGAGCAACTCAGGGTGGAGGGGACACATACTGGGGGTACTGGAGAGGGTAAGTATAACACGGGGCCCTTCTGGAGACACAGGAGTAGGGTCTGCTGAACTCGAGGGAGGAAGCTCTTTGCAGGAGGTTGGTAAGGAGGGTGAACAATTTTAGGAAGGAAGACTCGCCCCCCAACACACACTCAGCTAGGTTGTGGGAAAACTGTCCTGAATAGGACCAGTAGTTTGGAGGTTCAGAAGGCTCTGAAGGTCCCTTGGGGGCGGGGATCTTCTAGAACTTTGAGAGCTAAGAGCAGATCACAACCAGGAGGCCCAAAGTTAGAGAGAAAAACTGATCTAAGAGTTGGGCCCAGGGAGAATGAGGGAGGGCTGCAAAGAGAGAGACGTGGAGAAGAAACTTCGGAGGGTCTGGAGGGGGGTGGGGCCTGGGACACCGAGGATCTGGAATACTTAAATGTCTTCGGAGTGTTCAAGGGACAGTGAGGAGTTTTGGAGAGGCTGCGGACATTCTGGGAGGCCTGCAAAAGGTCTCAAAAGGTGTGTGGGAAAGGCGGGATGGGACTGTCAGGGAAATCCATATTTTCGGCTAGGAAGCCGTTCCCTAGAATCTACGATGACCAGGAGCAACGAGTTGGGGTTTAGAAGGTCCCAGAGACGCTGGAGGTTCGAGAGGTGTCCTTGGAAGGGTGGCCTAAAGAGAGGGGTGTGTTTGCAGGGGCGCAGAGAACTCCAGTTGCAAAGAGGAAGGGCTTTCAGAGAAGTGGGGAGACCGGGAGGTGGAGGGACATTGGGATGGAAACAGAGCGGTTAGGATAATGAGTGCTCAGAGAGCGCGCTCACCCTGGCGGCCCGCGACGAGTAGGGGTCCTCAAAAAGCGCCCAAACACGGGGCTGCCAGCGCCTCCACCACGTGCCGCCCGCGCCGCCCGCGCCCCCGGCAGGTCCTCCGGCACCTCCGCCCGCGTCCTGAAAACACAGACGCTTAAGCTCGCCGCCTGCCCCGTCCAGGCCGCCGCCTCCTGCGCCCGCCTCGTCGTCCAGGCCCGCATCGTGGGTGCCTCCGGCGTTGGCGTTGGCGTTGGCCGAGGAGTCCGGGGCCTCGAAGGAGTCCAGTGCCTCCTCGGCGTCACGGTGCTGGCGGTAGGTCATCCAGCAGCAGGCCTCCACGTCCGTCTCGTCGATGCCCCAGAAGCCCAGCTCCTCCTCGAAGAGCGGCCCGCACACGTCGGCCGGGCAGTGCAGCTTGCCGGTGCGGTAGTAGTTGAGCACATAGGCGAAGACGCCCGGGTGACGGTCGAAGAAGAACTCGTCCGTGCCCGGGTCGTAGTCAAAGCGTGCGGCCGCCTCGGGCTCGGTCAGCCCGGCCAGCCGGGTCCCCGGCAGGGTGCGCAACGTGGAGCGGTACGTCTCATGGCGCACGCCGCCCACGTTGATCACGATCTTACCGCTGTCGCCGCCGCCGCCGCCGTGCCGCCCCATGGCCACCGCCGGCAGCCCGGGGCATGGCTCGGCGCGCCGGCCCCCAGGCCCGCAGGAAAGCGGGGCACCCGCCGGGGAGGCGGTAGTGCCGGGCTGAGCGCACTGCTGCTGCGGCGGCGGCGGCAGAGGCGGCGGTGAGGACTCAGGCGGCTGCGGCGTTGGCGCCGGCTGAGACTGCTGCTGCTTGCCGGTCCCCTGGCGCCCGCGGAACGACCAGACGCACACTGAGCTGAACATTGGACAGGGAGGCGGGGCTGAAGGGGGCAGGGTCTCGTGGGCGGGGCCCAGATAGAGAGGCAAACGTGATTGGACAGGAGGAGGTGATGAATGGATGGGGAGGGTGTGATTGGGCAGGTGGAGGGAGGACACGAGCTGATTGGGCTGAGGGACTAGGCGGGGCCACGGCTAGGCAGACTCGGACCCAGCCTAGCTAGAGGAGGTGGGGTTGCACAGAAAGCTCAGGGATTGGATTCTACCTAGGAGAGGGCGGGGCGTCAAGGGGACCCTAAAAATGCCTAACTCAGCAGCACAACGAAAATGGAGACCTCAGAGCCAGGTATGGGAAAGAGCCAGGTGCGGTGGAGGCGAGGGGATCAGGCGTTCAAGATCATGCTACAAAGTGAGATAGGGGCCAGCCTGGGCTGCGTGAGACTCTGCCTCAAAAAAAAAAAAAACCACAAAGGCCTATCAAATCTTTTGCGGGGAGGGGCGGGGGGGAGGAAGTCAAACAAGAGAAGCTGACAAAAAGAAAACAAATTGCCTAGAGCACGGGCAGGCAGGACCTGCACTGAAAAGGCAAATGAACGGGAAAGTAGCAGTGATTGAAGGCAGTGAGCCCAAGAGATTATTAACAGTACGTATTGGGCCTGGACAATGAGGGGGAGGGTCTCACCTGGGTTGGGGGCGGTACAAGAGAACTGGAGGTGGAGTTGGAACTTGATTAAATAAAAAAAAAAACTGACAGGAGACAATCGAAGCGGAAGATACTGGGACGCTATAGTAAGGGAAGGAAGGAGAGGCCTGGGAACGTCTGGATGAAAGCTAGGGAGAGACGGAGGCTGCAAGTTGTGGGGTTCAGGGAGGCCCTTAGGTTTGCTATCCTCCTGCTTCAGTCTTAGCATCCCAAGTAGCTGAGATGACAGATGAGCACCACCAGGTCCAACTGGAAGTAGCACACTTGGACTTCTTTAGATGGGGTTGGGCCTGGGCGAAGAGGGTCCGGATGAATGGGAAGAGACACAGGCAGATGGGCAGGGTCTATATCTTACAGGAAACATCTCCAGTAGTCCAGAGGAAGACGACTAGTAAGTGGACGGCAAAGTGGGGCGCTAAAAATGAGCACTTAGAACGCCAGAAGCCGCCAGGCTGGTGGGATGGAGTTCGGGAAATGAGGCAGCTGTTAGGGGAAGGACACTCATTGCTGGACACGGGGATGGGGGAGGCCTGGAATAGAGAGATTCATTGTCAGAGACCCAGGAGGATGGTCCACTGGGTCTTACGGGAGGGTCAAAAGTTGCCAGCAGGTGGAAGAAAGGGAATGAGGCCTAGATAACGGAAGATTGCAGACAGGAGGGCCAAGAGATGGGTAAAGGAGTGGGCATCAGGCATGCAGGGTAGAGTGCCACCGGGTGCACGGGCAACAGCTTCTCAACCACGAGGTCAGACCGGACCATTGGGAAGGGGCGGGGTTATGGAGGGAAAAGTGAGAAGCCAGAGCCCAGACCGCACACCTCCGAGCGGGTAGGCCCCGCCCTCTGGGCGGTCCTAGGCGCAGGGCTGGCAGCGCGCGAGTGCAGTGGCTGCGGCGGGGGCTGCAGCGGGAGGAGGCGCCTGCAGAAACGAAGAGGGCGGGTCACGGGCTGCGGCGGTCGCTGGCTCCTCGCCTTCCTCTGCAGGCTCAACGCGGGTTCGTATTCCCATCTCCAGACCCGTTCCTGCTAATGTGTGTCTGTCACCTTTCTCGATTGTCTCTGACTGTCCTCCTACCTGTCCCCACCACTCTAGTTATTATCTGGTTCCTCTCTATGCGGATCTCTCTTTTCTCTTTGGGTCTTTGTTCCCTTCCTCTAGGTCTCAGTCCTTCTCTCTCTAGGTCACTTACCCTCCCCATCTGGGTCTATGCCTCCTTCTTTGGGACTCTGCCCCTCTCCCTCTCTCTGGGTCTCTGCCTCTCACTTTCTGAGTCTCTGTTCTCAGCTTCCTCTCCCCGCCCCTCCCTGGGCCTCTGTTTCTTTCAGGGTATCTGTCTTCCCCTCTCCCTGGGCCTTGATTCCTCTCTGTCTCTGGGTCTCTTGGTCTTAGTCTTGCCTTGGTATCTGTCTCCTGCTCCTGATTTTTAGTTCCTCTGTTTCTGGGTTCTCTACCTCAATCTAACCCCTGGCAGTAGTTGAGTCTGTGACACTTACAGGAGAGTTGCAGAAATGGGGCCTGTCCTGCAGACCCAGGAGTGCATCCTCCCCAGACCCTGGAGCCCCCTCCTCTGGAGACTTCAGTACTGTGAAGGATCCACCAGGGCAGAAAATAGAAAGGTACTCACTGCCCACTGTGTACTCCTAATGCTGGCATGTCACAGAGAAACTTGCTGTGGGGGAGTGAGTGTGGGTCCCACTTCAATCAGGGATAGGGTTGCAGGGATAGGGCGGGGTTGGAGTATGGACTAGCATTAGGACCTAAATCACAATCCTTTCACACCTCACTTCCA
>JADRCG010007581.1:0-37982 GCA_019844195.1 Rhabdomys dilectus
GAACTATAATCTGAGTAACCACACAGGATTCCTATCTAGTAAGAAACTAGTGGGGAGAAGAATATCTTCCAAGGACAAGGAAGTAGTATATAGTGTTATGAAGAGATAAAGAAAAGCTAGAATAGGAGGGTTTAATAAGAGGCAATAGGGAGAGACAGGTAGAGGCATAGTGTACACCCTTCCACCTCCCTCACCTCTTTTAGGTCCCATTACCTGCCCTTTTATATTCATCAAGATGATGTTGACTGGAATTGATGAGTCTCTCTGTTGTATCCAGGTCACCCATGCCGGCAGCTCATTGGTATGGGCCCATGCATTCATATCTGATAAGGTAGAGGCTCAATTTCTTTTGCTTATACAAGCACTCACAACCTTGGCATGCAGGCCTAGGTAAAGGAGGAAATAAGGGGAGGGACAAAAAACACTAAGGCCCTTCGGAATACTATATAGAAATCAGCTACTCTAGAAGCTTCGTGTTTGTGTGTGTGTGTGTGTGTGTGTGTGTGTGTGTGTGTGTGTGTCTGTCTGTCTGTCTGTCTGTCTGTGTGTGCACACACACATGCAAGGAATCCATATGGAGCCAAAAACTAACAGGAGACAAGGTTCCAACTAGATTGTGCCACCAAGTTACACCTTCAGTAACAGGGATTGGCTACAAACCATTGAGTCACTAACCAAGGGTCCTAGAGGAAGCTTCAACTATCACAAGCTAGTGACAAGACTACTGGTTGGTCTACATAATCTGATGTTAAACACTGATTTCTGAAGGTAACATTTCTGTCATCGCAGTGGAATAGGTTGAGTTGGGGTCTATCTTGACTGTTCACCCTTCTAACTAGCGTTCATAAAACTGGAAGGTAACTTGTATGGTACAAGGTAATCCTCAATACCTCTCAGCTACAATCCCTGCAACTTACAATAACACCTACAAGGCAGATCACAACCATCTTCAAAACTAATTATAGGCGATTCAGAACCCTCTTGTAGCATCACAAGCCCAGACATACACAGAGTACAACTTATATGTAGAAAAAACATACATACACATGAAATAAATATAATCATTCTTTTTTTATAGTTGAAAATTATAAGTTATTTTTATATACTTTTAATTAACAATGAATAAAGATAAAATGTTGAATTCTTTTTTTTTTAAGTTTAATTTTTTTTGGATATTTTATTTACATTTCAGATGCCATCCTCTTTCCCCATTTCTCCTCCCTAGAAAACCCCTATCCCGTGCCCCCTTTTCCATTTTGCTTTTATACAATTTTTTAAAATGTTAATCGAAAGCTTTATAAGTATGGTAATGCTCAATCAGAAGTGTAATCCAATACCCACCCTAGCTATGTAAACTGTTTTGACTGGTTGAGACATGTGAATTTCTGCCTCCATGTCCAGTCTCTTTTTCTCTCTCATTACCTAGCTTCTCATCTACTTCATCTTCTCCTCTCCTTATTCCATCTTTTCCTCTCGGTACTCCTTCCCCCTTAGCTCCTCCTATATATTACCCTTCCTGTTAAAATAAAACTTTTCTTTCAAAATACACTTAGAGCATAATTATTCCTATTTGTACCAGTGAGGTACAAGATAGACTTAATACCTAGTTCATCCTTTTGTTGACTAGCCAGAACCTCTGCCGTCTCTCTCCACTAAAACACTTAGTTTTGAACCTGGCTTTTTCTTTGCTTTAGAATGATTGTCAGCTGAAAACCATCCACTCAGATCTTTTCTCTCAAGGTAAATAGCCAGGATTGGCTATGAGTCTATAGGTCTTCAATGCCATCAGAAATCCAGAATGACTAAATTAACTGAAGTTATGGGAAACACTAAGCATAGCTTCTAAAACTTAGCCAATTTATAGAGACTGCTGAACTCCTGGACAGCCCCTATACTACCGAACATTGGAGCATCAAATCTTCAGCCTTCTGGCCCAAACTCATCTGACAGACTTTAGTGCTGCAGAATTATTAAGGGCTGATTACTCTGTCTAGGCAGATATAAACAGTCGACTATTCTGCACGTGTGTCCTTTTCTGGACAGTAATTTGTCTGTAGATGGAGAGAGGCAATTCTTGCCTAGTGGCTGTCTCACCACAACTGGAGTAACTCCATGGATGCTCAATTTCTTCTTAGAATCCAAGACAGGAAGCTGTCAGGAGCAGACAGGTCTCTAATCAAAGTGAACATTAATATAGAAATATTTGTGACTTCAATTCTATGGATTTCTGACGTTTTGAAATCCAATTATCCATGTAAGGTAACCTGGACTGTTGTCTGTTAACTCCTCTCAGCTATTTCTAAATAAAATATAGAAAACACCCTGACAATAAACTCAAAGTCATGAATTTGCTATAGTCCCTTAACTCACAGGCTAATCATCCCAAATCAGTTAAAAAAAGTTAAAGAAGGACTGTGTCAAAGCCTTGTATTTCTAAATGTGTTATACAGGCACAATGCCCATGAGAGTATCAATATTCATTTCACTTTCATATCAATAAGAAGCTCATACCAATGAAAACCTTAAATTTGAAATCCAAGTGAATTTTGAACCATTTAAGAAATTATAACTTCATCTTCATACTAAATTATACAAATTTCTACCAATAGGTTATGGCTATGCCATAAATCCTAGCTAATCCTCCCCGTTCCATCAAAACCACTAATTTTCCCCAGAGAGACAGCCCCATATTAACCACCTTACTCCTCAAGCCCAGGGGATAGGGGTGCTGACTCTTCTTTAACTTCTTCAAGCTGATTATGGGCATTGAGATATTAGAAGAGGGGTGGGGGGAAGAGTAAATTGATAAGCTTCTGATGCTGTGTCCTCACTGTATCCAGATGGAATTCCCAGACACCGGAGGTTTGAATAGGTCTTCTTGTTTTGCTTGATGAGTAGATACACCAAGGCTGTGTATTCTGCAATATACAATTCTCTGGACAAGTTTTAGCATCAAGAAAAAAAAGTTTTTTTTTTCCTAGTGGGCTGATGTCATGCCCAACTTGGCCAGCAAGCAGACACAACACGGTTTGATTCTTCTCATCAGCCTTTATTGCAGGAACTAATAATAATACTATGGGGGACCCCGTGCAGCCGGAGGGTGCTGCTTATATAGAGGAGCAGGGGTGCCAATGTAAGGATTGGCTAAGGCTACAGTACCTCGTTAGCATACGCCCACTCGGGAGGGGCACACACCAGAATCATGCAGACGCATGTGCAGAATACCTGTTTACCAGAAAAATCTGAAGAGGCAGGCAGGCAGGCAGTCGGCGCCATCTTCCAATGTTGGCTACCGACAGGCTGACATTTTTTTTTTGTTTTAAAGATGTTGGTTCTAACAACTATTTTCCCCCTTTATGTAGTTGGTTATAATATTTACATTTCAAGTTTTATCCTCTTATCCCATTTCCCTCACCACCCACGAACCCCTTATACCATCCCCCCTCCTTATATCCCTTCTATGAGGCTGTGCCTACACGTACCCCCCACCTCCACTACCCCTTCCTCACCCTCACAATCCACCCATTCTGTGTTAGTTTTTCATGGGACCAAGAATCTCCTCTCCCATCTATGCCCAACAAGGCCGTCCTCCCCTACATATACCGCTAGAGTCGTAGGTCCCTCCCTATGCGCTCCCATGCTGGTGGTTTTGACCCTGGGGCACTCTGGTTGTTTGGTATTGTTGCTTTCCTCTTGGGGTCACAAACCCATTCTGCTCCTTCAGTCTTCTAAGTTCTCCATTGGGAAACCCTTGATCATATCAGTGACTAGCTGTGAGCATTGATGTGTCAGTCTCTGGCAGATCTCTAAGGAGACAGCTGTATCATGTTCTTGACAGCACACATTTCCAGCCATCCACATCACTGTCTAGCTTAGGTGACAGTACATGGGATGGATGCCCAGGTGGAATGGTCTCCTGATGGCTCCTCCTGCAGTTTCTGTCCCATGTTTTGTTTCCATAATTGCTCCCTTGAGTATTTTTGTTACTGGTTCTAAGTAGAACTGAGGCGTCCCATCTTGGTCTTTCTTCTTCATGAGCTTCACATGGTCTGTGGGTTGAGTCTTCGCTATTCTAAGTTTTTGGGCTAAGATCCCCTTAACAGTGAGTAAATACCACGTGTGTTCTTTTGTGATTGGGTGAACTCACTCAGGATGATAATTTCTAGATCCATTCATTTAACTATAAATTTCTTGAATCCATTATTTTTAATAGCTAAGTAACTCCATTGTGTAGATGTACTACATTTTTTGTATCCATTTCTCTGTTGAAGGACATCTTGGTTCTTTCCAGCTTCTAGCTATTATAAATAAGGCTGCTATGAACATAGTGGAGCATATGTCCTTATTTTATTTTGGAGCATCTTATGGGTATATGCCCAGGAGTGGTGTAGCTGGATCCTCAGGTAATATTATGTCCAGTTTTCTGAGGAACTGACAGACTGATTTTCAGAGTGCTTGTACCAGCTTGCAATCCCACCAACAATGGAAGAGTGTTCCTCTTTCTCCGCATCCTCGCAAGCATCTACTATCAACTGAGTTTTTGATCTTAGCCATTCTGACTGGTGTGAGATGGTATCTCAGGGTTTTTTTGATTTGCATTTCCCTGATGAATAAGGATGTAGAGCACTTCTTAAGTTGCTTCTCAGCCATTCAAGTTTCCTCTGTTGAGAATTCTTTGTTTAGCTCTGTTCCCCATTTTTTAATAGAGTTGTATGGTTTTCTGAAGTATAATTTCTTGAGTTCTTTGTATATCTTGGATATTAGCCCTCTATCAGATGTGGGATTGGTTAGGATCTTTTCCCAATCTGTTGGTTGGCATTTTGTCTTATTGACAATGTCCTTTGCCTTACAGAAGCTTTGCAATTTTATGAGGTCCCATTTGTCAATTCTTGATCTGAGAGCAAAAGCCATTGATGTTCTGTTCAGAAACTTTTCCCCTGTGCCTAGGTATTTGAGGGTCTTCCCCACCTTCTCTTCTATTAGTTTCAGTGTATCTGGTTTTAAGTGAAGGTCTTTTATCCACTTGGATTTGAGTTTTGTACAAGGAGATATGAGTGGATCGATTTGCGTTTTTTTACATGCTGACCTCCAGTTGAACCAGCACCATTTGCTGAAAATGCTGTCCTTTTTTCCACTGGGTGGTTTTAGCTCCTTTGTCAAAGATCAAGTGACCATAGGTATGTGGACTCATTTCTGGGTCTTCAATTCTATTCCATTGATCTTCCTGCCTGTATCTGTACCAATACCATGCAGTTTTTACTACTATTGCCCTGTAGTACAGTTTGAGGTCAGGGATGGTGATTCCCCTTGAAGTTCTTTTGTTGTTGAGAATAGTTCTCGCTATCCTGGGTTTTTTGTTGTTCCAAATAAATTTGCAAATTGCTTTCTATCTCTATGAAGAATTGATTTGGAATTTTGATGGGGATTGCATTGAATCTATAGATTGCTTCTGGCAAGATGGCCATTTTTACTAATTTAAACCTGCCAATCCAGGAGCATGGGAGATCTTTCCATCTTCTGAGGTCTTCTGCTATTTCTTTCTTCAGAGACTTGAAGTTCTTGTCATACAGATCTTTCACTTGCTTGGTTAGGTTCACTCCAAGATATTTTATGTTATTTGTGACTATTGTGAAGGGTGTCATTTCCCTAATTTCTTTCTCTGCCTGTTTATCTTTTGAGTATAGGAAGGCTACTGATTTGTTTGAGTTGATTTTATATCCAGCCACTTTACTGAAGTTGTTTATTCGGTTTAGGAGTTCTCTGATGGATATTTTAGGGTCACTTAAGTATACTATCATATCATCTGCAAATAGAGAAATTTTGACTTCTTCCTTTCCTATTTGTATCCCTTTGACTTCCTTTTGTTGTCTAATCACTCTAGCTAGGACTTCCAGTACTAAATTGAATAGGTAAGGTGAGAGTGGGCAGCCTTGTCTAGTCCCTGATCTTAGTGGGATTGTTTCAAGTTTCTCTCCATTTAGTTTGATGTTGGCTACTGGCTTGTTGTGTATTGCTTTTACTATGTTTAGGTATGGACCTTGAATTCCTGCTCTTTCCAGGACTTTTAACATGAAGGGATGTTGAATTTTGTCAAATGCTTTCTCAGCATCTAGTGAGATGATCATGTGGTTTTTTTCTTTGAGTTTATTTATGTAGTTGATTACATTGATAGATTTTCGAAAAATATAATCTTTCAATAATAGTAGGATTACAAGTTGGTAGTACATTTATGTACTAAGTTTATTCTTTAAAACTACACAATCTACTATACAACCTAGTAGTGCTTTCTTAGTATGTCATTAAAATTACACACCCATAATCCTATTTGTTTTAGAAAACATTATTGTCTTTGAGGAGATACTCTGTGGTCATGAAAAGTTAATCTTTATTCCTCCAGATTCTACCCTGAATCAAGTTGTTAGTCAGCTCAACCTAACTCTCTTTGATGACAGAAGTATGATCTTCAAAGATAGGACCTTAAAATCAGGTTGTGTAGAGGACCAATAGCCTTCAGAGTAGCCTGTGATATGTAGGGGTTTTTGTGGGTCCTTTGGTTAATGAGTAAATAGGCTGTAACCCAATCTAACTTCTGCTTTAGATTTCTTATTCTGTTGGTTTTTGTTGTTGTTCTTGCTGTTTGATTGATTGTTGGTCTTTGGTTTAGGTAGTTTTCTGTTTGTTTGATTAATTTTCAAGAAAGTGTGTGTGTGTGTATGTGTGTGTCTGGATGTGGAGCCTTGGATGTCCTGAACCTAGCTCTGGAAACCAGACTCTTCTCAAACTCATAGAGACTTACATGTCTCTGCCTCCTGAGTGCTGAGATTAAAAGTATGAACCATCACCCTGCTCATCCTGGGTATTTAATAGAAATGAAATCATCTAATATAGAAATATCACCTTTTTGGTGTTTGAATTCTTTCACAGAATTCAATGTTTGTAATGTTTATACATGTTATAGGATAGTATCAATACCTCTTTTCATATCTAAATACTAGTCCATTGTATTAATACACCCCACTTTGTTTACACATTCATCGCACAGTGTTATTTGGGGTTTCTCCCTTTTGTCTTTTATAACTTCTATGCAAATTCAGGTGCTTGAGGCTCTACCATTTCATATTTACAGTTCCAACAGGAATACAGAAGCTTCCTAGTCCTCAGTCCCTTATAGTCGCACTTGTTTTCTAGCACTTGTAGATGACAAGTGCTCCACCATGACCTACATGCACAGCATATATACATATGTAATATATATGTTATATATAAATGATAAAGTTATAAAACTATGTATAAAATACATTTGTCAACTTCAACCCACTGCTCTATTAACTGAGGTATCAAAGTCTCCACAAAACAACTCGATAAAGTACTTGCAGACTGAATGCAGGAACACATCAAAACCACCATCCATCATGATCAAGTAGGCCTCATCCCAGGGATGCGGGGATGGTTCAGTTTACAAACCTTCATCAAAGTAGTCTGCCATATAAACAACCTGAATGAAAAAATCAGGGATTGAGTGTAGAGTAAAGACTGAGGGAATGACCAACCAATAACTAGTCAAACTTGAGACCCATCACATAGGCAAGCACTGATCCCTGACACTTCATGATAACTCTGTTATACTTGCAGACAGGTGTCTAGCAGGGCTGTCCTCTGAGAGGCTTCACCCACCAGATGACTCAGACAGATGCAGTCACTCAATGATAAACAGTAGGTGGAGCTTGGGAACTCCTAGGGAAGAATCAGAGGAAAGATTGCAGCCCTTGAGGGGACTAGAATTCCATAAGAAAACCAACTGAGTTAACTACCCTGGACACTTCCACTTCTCAGAATCTCAACCGCCAACCAAAGAACATACAGGGGCTGGAGGTCAGCCTCCCAGTCCATGTATAACAGATGTGCAGCTTGATCTTCATGTGGGTCCTGAACAACTGGAGCAGGGGCTGTCCAAAAGCTGCTGCTTGTCTGTGTGCTATGTTCCTCTAGCTGGGCTCCCTTGCCTGGCCTCAGTGGGAGAGGATGCAGCTAGCCTCACAGAGACTTGATATGCCAGGGTGGGGAGATACCAAGGGGATCCCCGTCCAATCAAAGAGAAGGTGATGGGAAAAATTGTGGGAGGGTGTGACTGGGAAGCGGGCAGTGAAAGGACTATACAGTGAATAAGTAAAAATGTAATATTATAAATTTTATGTGTATTTATACATTTTCTAGTATAGTGCTCTGAAGACAAAGCAAACCAGAAAGATGGATGCAGTACCTGCCAACAGCCAAAGGCAAGAAGGCACATCTATGCTGGGAAGCTACAAAGGAGTGGACCGGGCAGCAGCTGAGAGATGAAAATGAATCCTGAACAGTGTCCTGATTGATAAGGTTGGCTCAGCACAGGCTGAGGACACTGACAACTTTCCTCAGGAAAGAGCCAAGTCTTGAGAAAGCAGTGACATGAGCTTAAGAAGCATCTGACTTTTGTACAAAGGGAGACAGGGCTACTGTCTCAACAATGCAACACATTGACCTCTGTGGAAACCTGGCCTTGCAGCTGCATTGTTTCACATCTGGGTCCCTGGTGCTCCTTGGACACTTCCTAACACTGCTGTGCTGGCTTTCCTTCACAACTTTACAGCATATGCAAACCAGACTCCATAAAGTGTCATCTCTCCAATGGTCATCTTCTGTTCATGGTGCGGCACCATTGCTATGCCACTTACCTCTGAACAAATCTCATTTGAATTTCATTGGGATTACATTTTTTGTGGATATATATATTGTCATGCTATTAGCCTGCTACCTGCCTAATCGCTAAAAAGGAAAATGGATCAGTCTCAGGATACTGTGGTCACACAGTCATGCCTTACATGGATTCTCCTTGATCAAGGTTCAAGTAATACATTATTTGAATCCTATTTATATCTTAGTATTATCTCACAGATTCTATATTATTCTTTTCTTTTTCCTAGCAACTTGGTTGGAAAATGTTTCTTGATATGCTATTTTGTCTGGAAGGCACTGTATCCTTAGAGTAATCTATCACCTCTTCTATTAGAATCTCTGTTTCCTTTTCTATAGAGAAAATGGAGTCTTGAGGGAGAGACTTACAGAAGTCATCCCATTTAAAATTGGGTTTCCACCTTCTTTGTACACTTTCCAGTTTGGGGTCTCTGTGTTAGTTTCCACATTCTGCAAGAAGATGATGCTTTTCTAATGAGAGTTGATTGAAATATAGATATATAGGTATGAAAATCATTTTATTGATAGGGTACTTTAGCAAAGTAATAGTATTGGGTTTTTGTCTTGACTCAAGAAATATCTAATCTTACGATTGTGGCTGCTTTAGCAGTTTCAGGTATGAGTTTCAGGTATGGAGTGTGTCTTAAATATAATCAGGAAATATAATTATTTCCATAACATTTGTTCCAATATTGAACCAAAATATCTTACAGGCAAGTCACTATTTTATTTTGCAGTGTTTGTAGCTTTGGGATAACCATGTTTACATTTCTGTCTGGCAGCATGCGGAGTACCTTGCGTATCTTGAATGCTACTTAGTAGAGGTGAAGCTTAATAGATAATGTTTTACATGTACTTATATTGTAAATATACTTGTTTTTTAAGGTGTTAGTGAGATTTTTGGGCCAGTTAGTGGCACTAGTAGAAGATATAGCCCCGGTAGAGTAGGTGTGGCCTTTTTGGAGTAGGTGTGTCACTTGTGAGCAAGGGATTTAAGACCCTCATCCTAGCTACCTGGAAGCCACTACTCTGTAGCAGCCTCCAGTTGAAGATGTAGAACTTTCAGCTCCTCCTGAACCACGCCTGCCTGGAGGCTGCCATGCTCCATCCTGATGATAAATGACTGAACCTCTGAATCTGCAAGACAACTCCAATTAAATGATGTACCTCTACCCATGGTAGAGGCATCCTTTTCAGTCAAATGGTGGTGTTCTTTGATTTATGTGAATATTGTGATTTCATGAGGTCCGCTTTATGAATTTTTGTTTTTTCTCTCTATACTATTGGAGTACTGTTCAGGAAATACTATTCTGTACAATGAGGTCAAGCATATTTCCTACTTTCTCTTCTGACACATTTGTGCTATCACGTCTTATGTTCTGTTTCTTGATGCATGTGGAAGTGGCTTTTGTACTTGGTCTGGGTAAAGGACAAAATTTCTTTCTTTTCCATATAGCTATCTGTATTGATCAGTATAACTTGTGAAAGTTGCTGTCAATTCCCCATATACTGTGGACATTTTTCTTAAATGACCAGTGGGTGTATGGGTACAAATTTATGTATAGATGCTTAATTATATTTCACTAGTCAATGAATCTTGTTAATGATACTATTACACATTTTTTGTTCCCAAAGCTCTGTGGCATAACTGCAAATCTGTGATGGTAATACCTCTAGCATCATCATTGTTTACGACTACTTTGAGTAATATGGGTTTTGTATTGACATATAAAATTAAAGATTGAAATCTAAATTTCTTTAAAGACTTGTATTTGAATTCTTAGGGGGGTGCATAGAGTCTCTAGATAAATTTTGATGGAATGGCCAGTATTGTACTTAGGACTTTTATGCTGTGAACAGACACCATGACCAAGGCAACTCTTACAAGGACATCATTTAATTGGAGCTGTCTTGTAGATTCAGAGGTTCAGTCCTTTATCATCAGGAAGGAGTGTGGCAGCCTCTAGGCAGCTGTGGTTCAGGAGTATCTGGGAGTTCTACATCTTCACCTGGAGGCTGCTACAGAATACTGGCTTCTAGGTAGCTAGGCTGAGGGTGTTAAATCCTTTGCCCACAAGTGACACACCTACTCCAACAAGGCCACACCTACTCTACCAGGGCTATATCTTCTACTAGTGCTACTCCCTGGGCCAAGCATATACACACCATCACAGCCAGCTTCACCATGTTAATCCTGCTGGTCCAAGAGCATGGGCCTTTCCAACTTATTTTATCTTCTTCTATTTATTGTCATTAAGCTGAGAGTTTTTGTTGTACAGGTCATTCATCTCCTTGGTTATATTTAATCTATGATATTTGTGAGAATCTGTATATGGTATTGTTAGCGTGCTTATTTTCTTAGTGTGTTGGGTATTTGTCTGTAGGAAGGCAGCTCTGTTTTATGTATTGCTTTTTCCTCTGATACATTGCTTAGTAATCTGCTAGTTGCAGTAGACTTTTGGTGGAGGCTTTAGAGACTTTTGAGTGTATAAACCACTCATGCCCAAATAAAGAGACCTTGGCTTCATTCTTTCATGTGTGTACATCTAAGATATTCACTTGTGCTGTTATTCTAGCTAAGACTTCAATTATTTTATGGAGCAGGGGAAGATGAAACCCAGTTTTCATATTTCTGATTTCTGATTTAATGTGAATGTTTGAGGGTGTATTTGTTTAGGATGATGTTTGCTGTATGACTTTCTTATGTTGTGTTTATTATATTGAACTGTGTCCTGGGTGTGATGGTTTGTACATGCTTGGCCCAGGAAGGAGCACGATTAGAAGTATGGCCCTGTTGGAGCAGGTTTGCCATTGTTGGAGTAGGTGTGTCGCTGTAGGTGATGGCTTGAAGCCCCTCATCCTTGCTGCGTGGACGCCATTGGACAGATGTAACACATATTCTTTATTCATTCTTTGTTTGAGGGGTATCTGGGTTCTTGAGTTTTTTTTGTATATTAGCCTGTTATCAGATGTAGGATTGGTAAAGATCTTTTCCCAATGTGTTGGTTGCTATTTTGTCCTATTGATAATGTCCTTTGCCTTACAGAAACTTTGCAATTTTCTGAGGTTCCATTTGTCAATTCTTGATCTTAGAGCATAAGCCATTGGTGTTCTGTTCAGGAACTTTTCTCCTGTGCCCATGTATTTGATGGTCTTCTCAACCTACTCTTCTATTAGTTTCAGTGTATCTGGTTTTATGTGAAGGTCCTTGATCCATTTAGACTTGAGATTTGTACAAGGAGATAAGAATGGATAGATTTGCATTCTTCTACGTGCTGACCTCCAGTTGAACCAGCACCATTTCACATGGAGGGACCCATGGCTCCAGTTGTTTATGTAGTGGAGGATGGCCTTGTCAAGCATAGGTAGCTGAGGAGGTCCTTGGTGCTCTGAAGGCTGGATGTCCCAGTGTGGGGGAATTTGATGGCAGAAAGGGGTAGTGGGTGGATGGATGGGTACATACCATCATAGAAGCAGCAGGGGTGCTGACAGGATTAGGGGTTTCTGGTGGGCAGATACGGTAAGTGGATAACATCTGACATGTAAATAAATAAAATATTCAATAAAAACTATGAAATGTCAAAGAACAACAAAGCAAACAAAACAAAACAAAACAAAACAAAACAAAACAAAACAAAACAAAGTGAGTGAATGATCTGATCCATGATGCCACAGTGGCTGAATATCAGCCTTCAACTGCCTTTTGGGGACATTTTTAATGAATGAATGAATGAATGAATTATTTTACCTTATTATATTTTTACTTAGTCACTTTACATCCCACTCACCACCACCTTCCCATTCACCCACTTTCACAATCCTTTCCCCACTTCAAACCTCCGCAGCCTGATAAGTCGATGGATGAAACATTAAAACAATCTCTTGTCACTTGTGCTGTGAATGGATATGAGTCAGAGACAAATATTTTCTCATGGAGTCTATTCTTCCTCAGTTATGATATGACTACAAAATTGTTTCATGAATTAAAGATAACCTGATATTGGTCTTTAATTGTGTATCACAACAAAAACATCATGCGTTGTTGGAGAACTCTGTTACTAAGGTAGCAGTTCCCTGTGACTATATGGCTTTCTAAGCTCTATGCAAAAGAAGGAAGATTCCCGTTTTCTTTTTTTTTTAATTAATTAATTTATTTATTTTTAGTGGGTATTATATTTACATTTCAGATTTTATCTTCTTACACTACTTCCTCCACCACCCAGGAACCTCCTATCCCATCCCCCCTCCTCATGCTTCTCTGAAGCTGTGACCCCACCTACCCCCACTCCCACAGCCCACACTCACATTCCCCCCACCCCCACACTCGGTATTCATCCTTCATGGAACCAAGGACTACCTCTCCCACCTATGCCTGACAAGGCCATCTTCCCCTACATATACAGCTAGAGTCATGGGTCCCTCCCTATGTGCTCCCAGACTGGTCGTTTAGACCCTGGGGAGCTCTGGTTGGTTGGTTGGTATTGTTGCTCTTTTCATGGGGTCACAAACCTTTTTTGCTCCTTCAGTCTTCTCTCTAACTTCTCCATTGGGAAACCCTTGATCATATCAGTGGGTAGCTGTGAGCATCTTCCTCTGAATGTGTCAGTCTCTGGCAGACCTCTAAGGAGACAGCTATATCATGTTCTTGACAGCATGCACTTCCAGCCATCCACATCAGTGTCTAGCTTAGGTGACAGTACATGGGATGGATACCCAGGTGGAATGGTCTCCAGACGGCCTCTCCTTCAGTTTCTGTCCCATGTTTTGTTTCCATATTTGCTCCCTTGAGTATTTTTGTTACTCCTTCTAAGTAGTACTGAGGTATCTACACTTGGTTTTCCTTCTCTATGAGCTTCATGTGGTCTGTGACTTGTATCTTGGGTATTCTGAGCTTTTAGGCAAATATGCACTTATCAGTGAGTAAATACCATGTGTGTTCCTTTGTGATTGGGTTAACTCACTCAGGATGTTAATTTCTAGTTCCATACATTTATCTAAGAATTTCTCAAATTCATTATTTTTGAGTAATATAATATAAAATAATAATCACAATTGAGTAATACTCTATTGTGTACATGTACCACATTTTTTGTACCCATTCCACTGTTGAAGAACAACTGGGTTCTTTCCAGCTTCTGGCTAGTATAAATAAGGCTGCTATGAACATAGTGGAGCATATGTCCTTGTTATATGTTGGACCATCTTCTGGGTATATGCCCAGGAGTGGTATAGCTGGGTCCTCAGGTAGTGCTATGTCCAATTTTCTGAGGAACCACCAGACAAATTTCCAGAGTGGTTGTACCAGCTTGTAATCCCACCAACAATGGAGGAGTGTTCCTCTTTCTTTGAATCCTCACCAGCATCTACTATCACCTGAGTTTTTGATCTTAGCCATTCTGAGAGGTGTGAGGTGGTATCATAAGATTGTTTTGATTTGCATTTCCCTAAAGACTAATGATGTGGAACATTTCTTACGGTGTTTCTCTGCCAGTGGAATTTCGTCGGTTGAGAATTCTTTGTTTAGCTCTGTACCACATTGTTTAATATGGTTGTTTGCTTGTCTGGCATCTATTTTCTTGAGTTCTTTGTATATCTTGGATATTAGCCCTCTATAGGATGTAGGATTGGTAAAGATCTTTTCCCAATCTGTTGGTTGCCATTTTGTCTTATTGACAGTGTCCATTGCCTTACAGAAGCTTTGCAATCTTATGAGGTCCCCCCCTTTTTTTTATCCACGTTGACTTGAACTTCATACAAGGAGATAAGAATGGATTGATTTGCATCCTTCAACATGTTGACCTCCAGTGGAACCAGCACCATTTGCTGAAAATGCTGTCCTTTTTCCACTGGATGGTTTTAGCTCCTTTGTCAAAGACCAAGTGACCATAGGTGTGTGAGTTCATTTCTGGATCTTCAATTCTATTCCACTGATCTTCCTGCCTGTCTCTGTACCAATACAGTGCAGTTTTTATTACTATTGCCCTGTAGTACATTTTGAGGTCAGGGACGGTGATTCCCCCAGAAGTTCAATAATTGTTGCGAATAGTTCTCGCTATCCTGGGTTTTTTTGTTATTCCAAATGAATTTTCAAATTGCTCTTTCTATCACTATGAAGAATTGATTTGGAATTTTGATGGGAATTGCATTGAATCTGGAGATTGCTTTTGGAAAGATGGCCTTTTTTACTAAATTAATGCTGCCAATCCAGGAGCATGGGAGATCTTTCCATCTTCTGAGATCTTCTTCCATTTCTTTCTTCAGAGACTTAAATTTTTTGTCATACAGGTCTTTTACTTGCTTGCTTAGATTCACTCCAAGGTATTTTATATTGTTTGTAACTAATGTGAAGGGAGTAATTTCCCTAATTTCTTTCTCAGTCTGTTACTCCTTTGAATAGAGGAAGGCTACTGATTTATTTGAGTTGATTTTATATCCAGCCACTTTGCTTCATGCCATGACCAATGAACCCTTTCCACACATACCCCTAACAAACCCTGACATACCCTCTCCTGAAACAATAAGTTAGACTCCTTTAGGTGCCGCAGTCTGTGAAGGTCAGTCTGTCATCCCACAGAGGTCTGATCCCTGTCTCTGCCTCTACTCTCTTTGTCCACTCAAGCTGGTAACCAATAGTGTCCAAGGAGAAAAGGAAGTCAAATAACTGAACGGCAAGGGGGATACATACATCTATACCTGTAAGCCTTTATTGAGTCTCCGAATGCCTCTCATGACCTCTTTTTCTTCTAGACAGTTATATTTTCTATGCCCTGTATTCATCTCTGGATCTCACCTTAATATTTCCTTGGTCTACTGAGTTTTATTTTCTGACTTTTTGTCAGACAGAACCTGGCAGCCTCTTCTAGTTCATGGATTTAAACAACTGTCCATAGAATACCACGTGGGATTCAAGTACAAGTATGTAGACTTAGAGCACCATGTATTGTCCAAGCTCAGGTATGTGTCCAGAGATGCAGACACTCACATGTAGGTGCTTGTATTATGAATGCTAATTATATTCTCCAAAAACTGTTCCTATGAGAGTGTCTGCATGGAGCTTCTGGGAACCTGCTCCCAGTTGATTCTGACTGGTAAACAAAGATAACATCACCAATAGTTGGGCAGGGCAGACAGAGGGGGGACTTTAGATTTCCCAGCCTTGAGACTGGGCAGGGGAAGGAGATCCATCATGCCAGGAGAGTGTGGAAGAGAGGAGAGGTGCCATGTCTGAGAATTGTGCAGGACAGAGAATCATAGCCATTGTGTGAAGGATCCAGGAGAGCACTGCCCAGAGTGTCTCCGTTGGGCAGCTCTCTTGATCCAGAGCAGCCAAGATTGAATATGGAGTCTAGTAAGTGAGAACTCGGGATTATTAGTGGGAGGTGGATCAAGTATGTGGATAGTAGGCATTGGCCCAGCTATTGTGCTGATTAAGGCACCTCAAAAATGAAGCCTTTTTGTGTGTGTTTCATTCAGAAACATAAACCCCTAAGGCAGGTAGCGAACCTGCCTCCGGGATTTGTTTGTTATATGTTTATTCTACACTCACACTGTTCAAAACATTGGTGTGTGTGTCCATGGTCACCTGTGATCACATTCAGAATGAAGGTTTTCCTATATTTTTCCTGAAGTTCCTTGTCACTATTGTCAGTACAATCGAAATAATGTGAGGCTGGACTCTTGAACGAACAATCATTTGCTGCCTTTATTTCCACATTACACCATCTTCTGCTTTATCAGGAGCTCTGAAGAATGAGCTATCAGTATGCAGAAAAACAGTGGACTAAATCCTTCTGACAAAGTGCTGTCAACAGAAACAAAACTTTGTATTTCCATTCCCTACATTGCTTTTTATAAAGCTTTTAGAAAAAAATTCATGACGTTCATCATCAGAAACATCTTCCCATTTGATTTAAGTAGGGATGGTAACAGGATGAGCTCTGCATGGGAAGCCTGTGTTCTGAATTAGGTAGAAGCAGGAGCCTGAGGCAGGGACAAAGCAGTGCTATCAGCATGATTTATTATGTCCTGTCTCCCAACTTTATGATGTCCCTATTTATTTTGTGTTGCAGACAGCTCTGTCTCACTCTTGGGGCCAAAATGTCACAGACAGGTCAAAATGTTGAGAACTGCACTGCCAAAAGCCTTGGGGGCTAAATTGTTAGAACCTGCTCTGCCCCAAGCTGCAATGGTCCACAGGTCGGGGTTCAGCAAGAGAGAGAGTGAGGATGGACTGGAAGAATGGAGACTAGACAGAGTGTGATTCAATCCTGTTTATTCTTCAGTCTCCCTTCTTCTCTCCAAGTCCCTAGTTCCTAGTCCCAAATTCCAAGTTCCAAGTCCCTAGTTCCTAGTACCAAGACTCAGGTCCTAATCCCACTTCTGCTGTAATAAGTCTCAAGTCCTAATCCCAGTTTCTAGATGCTAGTCCCTTTCCCAGCTCCAAGTTTCTCTTCCGAGTCTCAAGTCAAGTCCTAAGTGTCTAGTTCCTATTTGCTTTCTTCTGTCTGCCTCTCACCTTTTATATGTCTCACTTCGAAGTCACACCTGTAAGTCACGCCTTTAAGCAATGCCCTTAAGTCTTATCTCTTAATCACACCTGTAAGTCTTGCCTTTAAGTCTCACACCTTTAAGTCTCACACACTCAAGGGAAAATTCTGGCTATCTAAAACAAGATGTTATCAGAGTGAGCTCAGCTGCTGTATGCTGTTGTCAACAAGTCTCTTGTCAGGGTATATGGCTCAAGATGGCTGCAAGAATGATAGCCGCTTTCTTTAGGCTCCCCACAATTTTGTGGGTATTTGTGGGTTGGGTGTGTTTTTGCAATTTTTGTAGACTTAAATTTTAATTTAATACTGTGTTTTTGATAATATAATAGTACACACAGCATGTAACTGAGTTTCCCTTCAAATTATCTATATTTACAAAATATTAAGTAATACCATTGAGAGCAAAAATGGTGTATGACCAATATGACTTTCTTTTACTTTTTCCTGTTTATCAATATTGTTGATAAAACCCAGGACAGTATATCTTTTAGTTACAGGCTCTACTAGTGAGCTGCAATTGAAAAGAAAGGTTTCTTTCTAAGTGGCATAAGCCTTAAGAATTTAAAAGCATTGAGTTCTATGACTTTACTGTTGGACATATTTATTCTGTGTCTGGAAATTAAAACTATGAAGATATAAAGAAGAAAGAGGAATATGTATGCAACGATGAAGAATTGTGTTGGACTTCAGAGTGGAAACAGTGTTAGTAATATTCTATCTGCCAGTGGGGCTGTAGGTAGTTTATAACCAAAATAATACATGAAATTGTTTTTCTTATATAATTATGTTTTGCTCTTATTAAAACCTGATAATGTGTTCTGTTTGTGTCTCTTCTGAGTAAATGTGTGCTGGCAGATGACTATCCTCCCAGACTTGACACAGTCAGACGGACACGGAGCAGAGTGTTTATTTTGTTAATTACTGGTAAGAAGAGTTATCCAGTAGTAATCACTTATATTCTATGTTGTCTGGGAAGATTTAAAAAAATATATAGTGAAACTCTCAGATAAAAAGATTTCCAGATAATTCCCTCCAGTCACCTGCAGAATAGTATATGTGAACTATACAAAGAAAAACCAGAAAACCCCTCTGGGAACACAGTAAGAGACCACCCAGAGGCAGTAACTGCCTTGTTGTCAATTTCCTTAAGCAACATTACTATATTTCTTCTACAACATTAGAAGAAGAGTTACCCATTATGCCTAAACCATAGTGGGTGCCACATGTAGGCATAATGTTTGCATCCTACATTTAATAAGTGTTTAACCTCTCCTCTAGTGGAAGGGCAAAAATATGGATATGAGGGAAGTGGACCTGTTCAGCAATAGTTCTTTGGGGGCGAACTTCATCTTCTTGGGCAGCAGTTCAGTCCTGTAACAAACACCAAGTACAACCAAGGAGCTACAAACCAGTCCTCGAGGCAGGAAGACACCAGGCACAAACCAGCAGCTACAATCTATTCCTTTCAGTAAGCAGACACCAGGAAGCTGTAGTTCAATCCTGAAGAAACCAGCAGGCTCGCCAACCAACCTAAGGGAAGGCCCTGGAAGAGGCAAGCTGCTGCAGAATTATAGGAGCAGCTCTTTGGCAAGTTTCTCTCAATAGCAGTTTTATTGCAAGTTGAGCTCAACAAAGGTATAGCAAGACAGACCAACCCAAACCAAGGCTCAGTGCTCATGTCCCACTGTTGGTGGTGTCACATTTATACTCCTTCATCACAGGTCCTTTCCCATATCTGCTATATCAAAACATCTTTTCACCTGGGTCTGCTTCAGAAAAACATTCTTGGCCCAGACCCTGGTGGACTGATCAGCCAGACAGCTGATCTACTACCCCTTGGGAACTACATCTGGTGGCATCCTAGCCAGCTCAGGGACCATGGAGTCTCAACTAGACAGCTGATCTGCTACCCCTTGGAAACTGCATCTGTGGCATCCTAGTCAGCTCAGGGACCATGGAGTCGCAGGTAGGAACAGCCGCTCAGCGCCCTAGGCCCCAGAAGCTCAACTGGCAGTAGGGAGATCCCAGAGTGCACCTGGCACCCAGAAACCGCTCCAGCGGAAAATCACGCCCCTTTCGCCCCTTGCCCAGACCCTGGTGGACTGAACAGCCCCACAGCTGATCTGCTCCCCTGAGGAAACTGCATCCGGGGGCATCCTAGCCAGGTCAAAAACCACAGAACTGCAGAGCAGGGGACACCATATTCTGAAGCATCCTAGAGGAGCAACTACACTCAGAGCAGCAAACACCTAGCTGGTCTACTGCCATGGAGACACCATATCCCGAGATAAACTAGAGGAGCCATTGTATACAGAACAGCTGGAGCTCAGGATCATAGAGTCATCCGGACCCGAGGAGTTCTGACACAATCAAGATAACTGGAAAGGCAGACTCCAGTCAGAACCAGTGAGTGTGAGTAGCACTACAGTTAACCAAATGGCAAAAGGCAAGCGTAAGAATGTAAACAACAGAAACCAAAGTTACTTGGCATCACCAGAACCCAGTTCTCCCACCATAGCAAGTCCGGAACACCACAGCACACCAGAAAAGCAGGACTCGGAATTAAAATCACTTCTGATGATGATGATGGAGGAATTTAAAAAGGACATATACAACACTCTCAAAAAATTTGAGAACACAGGTAAACAGGCAGAATCCCTTAAAGAAATACAAGAAAACACAACCAAACAGGTGAAGGAATTACACAAAACCGTCCAGGATCTAAAACTGGAAGTAGAAACAATAAAGAAATCCCAAAGGGAGACTACCCTAGAGATAGAAAACCTAGGAAAAAGATCAGGAGTTATAGACTCAAGCATCACCAACAGAATACAAGAGATAGAAGAGAGAATCTCATGCGCAGAAGGTACCATGGAAAACATAGACACAATGGTCAAAGAAAATGATAAATGCAAAAAGCTACTAACACAAAACATCCAGGAAATCTAGGACACAATGAGAAGACCAAACCTAAGGATAATAGGTATAGATGAGGGTGAAGACTCTCAACTTAAAGGACCAGTAAATATCTTCAACAAAATTATAGAGGAAAACTTTCCTAACCTAAAGAAAGAGATGTCCTTAAATATACAAGAAGTCTACAGAACCCCAAATAGACTAGATCAAAAAAGAAACACCTCCCATCACATAATAATCAAAACATCAAATATACAAAACAAAGAGAAGATACTAAAAGCAGTAAGGGAAAAAGGCAAAGTAACATATAAAGGCAGAACTATAAGAATTACACCAGATTTCTCACCAGAAACTATAAAAGCCAGAAGATCCTGGACTAATATCATACAGGCCCTAAGAGAACACAAATGCCAGCCCAAACTACTATACCCAGCAAAACTCTCAATCAATATTGATGGGGAAACCAAAATATTCCATGACAAATCCAAATTTAAACAATATCTTACCACAAATCCAGCACTTCAAAGGATAATTGGAGGAAAACTCCAACACAAGGAGGGAAACTGCAACTTAGAAAAAACAAGAAAGTAATCCTCCAACAACCCAAAAGAAGGTAGCTATACAAACATAACTCCACTGACAATAACAAAAATAACAGGAAACAACATTCATCTTTCCTTAATATCTCTTAATATCATGGACTCAATTCTCGAATAAAAAGACATAGACTATCAGACTGGATACATAAACAGGACCCAACAATCTGCTGCATACAAGAAACACACCTTTGTGAAAAAGACAGACACTACCTCAGAGTAAAAGGTTGGAAAACAATCTTCCAAGCAAATGGCCCCAGGAAACAAGCTGGAGTAGCCATTCTAATATCAAACAAAATCAATTTTCAACCAAAAGTAATCAAAAAAGACAAAGAAGGTCACTTCATACTTATCAAAGGAAAAATGTACCAAGAGGAACTTGCAATTCTGAACATCTATGCCCAAAATGCCAGGGCACCCACATACATAAAAGAAACTTTACTAAAGCTTAAAGCATACATGGCACCTCACACAGTAATAGTGGGAGATTTCAACACCCCACTCTCAGCTATGGACTGATTGTGGAAACAGAACTTAAACCGAGACACAATAAAACTAACAGAAGTTATGAACCAACTGGACTTAACTGACATCTGTAGAACATTTCATCCTAAAAGAAAAGAATATACCTTTTTCTCAGCACCTCATGGTACCTTCTCCAAAATAGACCATATAATTGGCCACAAAACAGGCCTCAACATATAAAAAAAGATTGAAATAATCCATTGCACCCTATCAGACCACCTTGGACTAAGACTTGTCTTTGACATGGACAAAAACAACAGAAAGCCCACATACACGTGGAAACTGAACAATGCTCTACTCAATGATAAGTTGGTGAAGGAAGAAATAAAGAAAGAAATTAAAGACTTTTTAGATTTAAATGAAAATGAGGACACTTCATATCAAAATTTGTGGGACTCCATGAAAGCAGTACTGAGAGGAAAAAATCATAGCTCTAAGTGCCCACAAAAAGAAAATGGAAAGAGCATACATTAACAACTTGACAGCACACCTGAAAGCTTTAGAACAAAAAGAAGCTAATATACCCAAGAGGAGTAGACCGCAGGAAATAATCAAACTCAGGGCCAAAATCAACCAAGTTGAAACAAAAAGAACTATACAAAAGATCAACAAAACCAGGAACTGGTACTTTGAGAAAATCAACAAGATAGACAAACCCTTAGCCAGACTAACCAAAGGGCACAGAGACAGCACTCAAATCAATAAAATTAGAACTGAAAAGGGAGACATAACAACAGAAACAGAGGAAATTTACAAAATCGTTAGATCCTACTACAAAGGCCTATACTCAACAAAATTCGAAAATCTGGATGAAATGGACAGCTTTCTAGATAGATATCAAGTACCAAAGTTAAACGAGGAGCAGATAAACCATCTAAACAGTCGCATTACCCCTAAAGAAATAGAAGCAGTCATTAAAAGTCTCCCCACCAAGAAAATGTCCGGGGCCAGATGGTTTTAGTGCAGAATTCTACCAGACCTTCCAGGAAGGCCTAATACCAATTCTCTTCAAACTATTCCACAGAATAGAAACAGAAGGAACAATACCCAATTCATTCTACAAAGCTACAATTATACTCATACCAAAGCCTCACAAAGGCCCAACAAAGAAAGAGAACTACAGTCCAATCTCTCTTATGAATATTGATGCAAAAATACTCAATAAAATTCTTGCAAACTGAATCCAAGAACACATCAAAGCAGTCATCCATCCTGATCAATTAAGTTTTATCCCAGGAATGCAGGGTTGGTTCAATATTCGAAAATCCATCAATGTAATCAACTACATAAATAAACTCAAGAAAAAAATCACATGATCATCTCACTGGATGCTGAGAAAGCATTTGACAATATTCAACTTCCCTTCATGTTAAAAGTCCTGGAAAGAGCAGGAATTCAATGTCCATACCTAAACATAGTAAAAGCAATATACAGCAAGCCAGTAGCCAACATCAAACTAAATGGAGAGAAACTTGAAGCAATCCCACTAAGATCAGGGACTAGACAAGGCTGCCCACTCTCACCCTACCTATTCAATATAGTACTGGAAGTCATAGCTAGAGCTATTAGACAACAAAAGGAAGTCAAAGGGATACAAATAGGAAAGGAAGAAGTCAAAATTTCTCTATTTGCAGATGATATGATAGTATACTTAAGTGACCCTAAAATTTCCATCAGAGAACTCCTAAACCGAATAAACAACTTCAGTAAAGTGGCTGGATATAAAATCAACTCAAACAAATCAGTAGCCTTCCTATACTCAAAAGATAAACAGGCAGAGAAAGAAATTAGGGAAATGACACCCTTCACAATAGTCACAAATAACATAAAATATCTTGGAGTGAACCTAACCAAGCAAGTGAAAGATCTGTATGACAAGAACTTCAAGTCTCTGAAGACAGAAATAGCAGAAGACCTCAGAAGACGGAAAGATCTCCCATGCTCCTGGATTGGCAGGATTAATTTAGTAAAAATGGCCATCTTGCCAAAAGCAATCTATAGATTCAATGCAATCCCCATCAAAATTCCAAATCAATTCTTCATAGAGATAGAAAGAGCAATTTGCAAATTTATTTGGAACAACAACAACAACAAAAAACCCAGAATAGCGAGAACTATTCTCAACAACAAAAAAAAATTTCCAGAGAATCACCATCCCTAACCTCAAACTGTACTACAGAGCAGTAGTGATTAAAAACTGCATGGTATTGGTACAGAGACAGGCAGGAAGATAAATGGAATGGAATTGAAGACCCAGAAATAAGCCCACATACCTATGGTCACTTGATCTTTGACAAAAGAGCTAAAACCATCCAGTGAAAAAAGGACATCATTTTCAGCAAATGGTGCTGGTTCAACTAGAGGTCAGCATGTAGAAAAATGCAAATCGATCCACTCATATCCCCTTGTACAAAGCTCAAATCCAAGTGGATAAAAGACCTTCACTTAAAACCAGATACATTGAAACTAATAGAAGAGAAGGTGGGGAAGACCCTCAAATACCTAGGCACAGGGGAAAAGTTTCTAAACAGAACACCAATGGCTTATGCTCTAAGATCAAGAATTGACAAATGGGACCTATAAAATTGCAAAGCGTCTGTAAGGCAAAGGACATTGTCAACAAGATAAAATGCCAACCAACAGAGTGGAAAAAGACCTTAACCAATCCCACACCCGATAGAGTGCTAATATCCACTATATACAAAGAACTCAAGAAATTATACTTCAGAAAACCATACAACCCTATTAAAAAATGGGGTACAGTGCTAAACAAAGAATTCTCAACAGAGGAAATTCAAATGGCTGAGAAGCACCTTAAGAAATGCTCAACATCCTTACTCATCAGGGAAATGCAAATCAAAACAACCCTGAGATACCATCTCACACCAGTCCGAATGGCTAAGATCAAAAACTCAGGTGATAGTAGATGCTGGCGAGGATGTAGAGAAAGAGGAACACTCCTCCATTGTTGGTGGGATTGCAAACTGGTACAACAACTATGGAATTCAGTCTGGCGGTTCCTCAGAAAACTGGACATAGCATTACCTAAGGATCCAGCTATACCACTCCTGGGCATATACCCAGAAGACGCACCAACATATAATAAGGACATATGCTCCACTATGTTCATAGCAACCATTTATAATAGCCAGAAGCTGGAAAGAACCAAGATGTCCATCAACAGAGGAATGGATACAAAAACTGTGGTACATCTACACAATGGTGTATTACTCAGCTATTAAAAATAATGAATTCGAGAAATTTATAGTTAAATGGATGGATCTAGAAATTATCATCCTGAGTGAGTTAACCCAATCACAAAAGAACACACATGGTATTTACTCACTGTTAAGCAGATGTTAGCCCAAAAACTTAGAATAGCGAAGACTAAACCCACAGACCATGTGAAACTCATGAAGGAGAAAGACCAAGATGGGACGCCTCAGTTCTACTTAGAACCAGTAACAAAAATACTTAAGGGAGCAATTATGGAAACAAAACATGGGACAGAAACTGAAGGAGGAGCCATCAGGAGATCATCCAACATGGGCATCCACCCCATGTACTGTCACCTAAGCTAGACATTGATGTGGATGGCTGGAAATGCATGCTGTCAAGAATATGATATAGCTGTCTCCTTAGAGATTTGCCAGAGACTGACACATTCAGAGGATGATGCTCATAGCTAACCACTGATAAGATCAAAGGTTTCCCAAAGGAGAACTTAGAAGACTGAAGGAGCAGGAAGGATTTGTGACCCCAAGAGGAAAGCAACAATACCAAACAACCAGAGCCCCCCAGAGTCTAAACCACCAGTTTGGGAGCTCATAGGGAGGGACCTACGACTCTAGCAGTATACATAGGGGAGGACGTCCTTGTTGGACATAGGTGGGAGAGGATATACTTGGTCCCATGAAAAACAAACACAGAATGGGGGGGATTGTGAGGGTGAGGAAGGGGTAGTTGAGATGGGGGGTAAGTGCGGGCACAGCCTCATAGAAGGGATATAAGGAGGGGGGATGGTATAAGGGGTTCCTGGGAGGTAGGGGAAATGGGATAAGAGGATAAAACTTGAAATGTAAATATTATTACCAAGTACATAAAAGGGGGAAAAAGTTGTTAGAACCAACATCTTTAAAAAAAAATGTTAGCCCTCTAGGAAAAAATTTTTTTTTCTTGATACTAAAACGTGTCCAGAGAATTGTATATTGCAGAATACACAGCCTTGGTGTATCTACTCATCAAGCAAAATGAGCAGACCTATTCAAGCCTCCGGTGTCTGGGAATTCCATCTGGGTGCAGTGAAGACACAGTGTCAGAAGCTTATCAATTTACTCTTCCCATCCACCCCTCTTCTAATATCTCAACGCTCATAATCAGCTTGAAGAAGTTAAAGAAGAGTCAGCACCCCTATTCCCTGGGCTTGGGGACTAAGGTGGTTAATATTAGGCTGTCTCTCTGGGGAAAAGTAGTGGTTTTGATGGAACAGGGAGGATTAGCTAGGATTTATGGTATAGCCATAACCTATTGGTAGAAATCTGTATAATTTAGTATCAAGATGAAGTTATAATTTCTTAAATGGTACAAAATTCACTTGGATTTCAGATTTAAGGTTTTCAATGGTATAAGCTTCTTATTGATATGAAAGTGAAATGAATATTGATACTCTCCTAGGCATTGTGCCTGTATAACACATTTAGAAATACAAGGCTTAGACCCAGTCCTTCTTTAACTTTTTTTAAACTGATTTGGGATGATTAGCCTGTGAGTTAAGGGACTATAGCAAATTCATGACTTTGAGTTTAGTTTTAAGTTGTTTTCTATATTTTATTTAGAAATAGCTGAGAGGAGTTAACAGACAACAGTCCAGGTTACCTTACATGGAAAGTTGGATTTCAAAACGTCAGAAATCCATAGAATTGACATCACAAATATTTCTATATTAATGTTCATCTTGATTAGAGACCTTTCTGCCCCTTACAGCTTCCTGTCTTGGATTCTAAGAAGAAATTGAGCATCCTTGGAGTTACTCCAGTTGTGGTGAGAAAGCCACTAGGCAAGAATTGCCTCTCTCCATCTACAGACAAATTACTGTCCAGAAAAGGACACACTTGCAGAATAGTTGACTGATTATATCTGCCTAGACAGAGTAACCAGCCCTTAATAATTCTGCAGTACTAAGGTCTGTCAGATGAATTTGGGCCAGAAGGCTGAAGATTTGATACTCCAGTGTTAGGTAGTATAGGGGCTGTCCAGGTGTTCAGCAGTCTCTATAAATTGGCTAAGTTTTAGAAGCTATGCTTAGTGTTTCCCATAACTTCAGTTAATATAGTCATTCTGGATTTCTGACGGTGTTGAAGACCTATAGACTCATAGCCAATCCTGGCTATTTACTTTGAGAGAAAAGATCTGAGTGGATGGTTTTCAGCTGACATTCATTCTAAAGCCAAGAAAAAGCCAGGTTCAAAATTAAGTGTTTTAGTTAAGACAGACGACAGAGATTCTGGTTAGTCAAAAAGAGGAGGGACTGGGTATTAAAACTATCTTGTACCTCACTGGTACAAATAGGAATAGTTATGCTCTAATTGTATTTTGAGAGAAAAGTTTTATTTTAACAGGAAGGGTAATATGTAGGAGGAGCTAAGGGGGAAGGAGCACCGAGAGGAAAAGATGGAGTAAGGAGAGGAGAAGATGAAGTAGATGAGAAACTAGGTAATGAGAGAGAAAAAGAGAGAGAAAGAGAGAGGGGGCATGGAGGCAGAAGTTCACATGTCTCCACTAGTCAAAGATAGTTTACATAGCTAGGTTGGGTATTAGGTTACACTTCTGATTGAGCATTACCATACTTATAAAGTCTTTGATTAACATTTAAAAAAAATTGTATAAAAGCAAAATGGAAAATGGGGCACTGGATAGGGGTTTTCTTGGGAGGGGTAATGGGGAAAGGGGTTGGCATCTGAAATGTAAATAAACTATCCAATAAAAAAAGGAGAATTTACAATTCCAATACAAAAAAAAAAGAAAAACATTCTTTCACATGTTTGCATTAGCAAGACATCCTTTTATCTGTTTGCTGCAGCAAAGCATCATTTGACATAACTGAATTTCAAAGAACTAGAGGTTTCCACTTCAGTGTACTCTGGTCCACTAACAAGCTGTGTGCACATCCTACAGATGATTGACGACTGTGGTTATTTAATATGGATGACCAACAGGCTTGGGCCTTGTCCTATGGACAAATTTCAGGCTGTGCTCTTCTCCTCTGGATGACAAACACACTGTAATCTTGTCCTTTAAATGACTGACAGGCTGTAGGTTTGTCCTCTGGAGGATTGACAGACTGAGGGTATTTCCTATGGATGATTGATAGGCTGTGTTCCATTACCATGTGTGCGTGACAGGCTGTGGGTGTTTACTATGGATGACTGACAGCCTGTGAGTGTTTCCTCTGTATGACTGACAGGCTTTGTGAATATCTTAGGGATGGTTGACATACTTGTGGGAGTATTATGTGGATGGTTATGTGGATGGCTGTTGGCATTTAGTATGGACAATGGACAGGCCGTGGGTGACCTTTGGTTAATTGACAACCTGTGGGCATTTCCTATGGATGAATGGCCTGCTATGGGAATTTCCTATGAATGATTGACATGTTGTGGGCGTTTCCTGTTAATTATTGGCATGCTGTGGGCGTTTCCTCTGGATGATTTGCAGGTTGTGGTTGTGTCAGGTGAATGACTGACAGACTGGGTGTATGTCCTGTAGATTATTGACAGCCTATGTTGCCTATGAATGATTGACAGGATGTGGATATTTCCTTTGTATAGGTAACAGAACAAGGTCATTTTCTGAGAATGATAGTTTGTAGACATTTCATATAGATGATTGACTGGCTGCCTGAATTTCCTTCAGATGATCAACATGCTGTTGGTGTTTACTTTGGATAATTGACAGGCTGTGTGAGTTTTCTCTTGATAACTGACAGACTGTGGGAGATTCCTATGCTTGATTGATGGGTGTGGTCCTTAACTATTCATGCATGACAGGCACTTCGCTTTTTTTAAATAACTATTATTACTTTTTTGTATGCACAAGCACACACACATACATACTATAGTAAATTCTTTCTTTGTTCATTTTTATTGGATATTATTCTTATATTTTAGATTTTATCCCCTTATCTTTATTCCCCCCAACACCACCCAGGAACCTCCTATCACATCCCTCCTCCTCATGCTTCTATGAGAATGTGCCCCCACCTACCCCCACTGCCACTTCCCCACCCTCTAGTTCCCTCCCCCACTCCATGTTCAGCCTTCATGGGACCAAGGATCTCCTCTCCCACCTATGCCGGACAAGGCCATCATCCCCTACATGTATAGATGGAGTCATAGGTTTTTCCCTATGTGCTCCCAGGCTGGTGGTTTAGAACCTGGGGAGCTCTGGTTGGTTGGTATTGTTACTCTCCTCATGGGGCCACAACCGCTTTCTGCTCCTTCAGTCTTCTCTCTAACTTCTTCATTGAGAAACCCATTGGGAACCCAGATGTCCTTCAACAGAGGAATGGATACCAAAAATGTGGCACTTAGCTTTTTTTAATCAAGCAATTTGTGTGTCCTGTGATGAATGGCAAATTGTGTGTGTTTACTATAGATGACTGAAAGGCTGTTGGTGTTTCCTGGATGATTGACAGGCATTGTGCATTTCTTATGGATGATTCTCAGGCTGTGTGCAATTCCTATGAATGATTGATAGGATGTATGTTTTCTTTCAGTTTGTTTGCCAGGCTGGGGATGTGCCATGTGAATGACTAACAGGCAGTAGCTATTTCCAGTGGATGACTGACAGGTTGTGGGGATTTCCGATGAATGACTGACAGGTTGTTGGTACTTCTTATGGATAGCTGACAAGCTGTAGTTGTTACCTATCCGTGACAGGCTGTGGGAATGTCCTAAGGATAATTGACACAATATAGGTATATTCTATAAATGATTGAAAGTCTGCGGCATTTCCTGTGGATGACTAATAAGCTGTGAGCATATATTGTGGGTTTTGCATTTTCTATGCCCGATTGACAGACTGCGGACTTTTCCTGTGGATGATTTGTAGATGGTGGTCGCTTTTCCTATTGAAGATTTGCAAGTAGCGGTCATTTACTATGGATGACTGACAGACTTCGGACATGCCTGTGGATGACTGAAAGGCTGTGCATGGTTACTATGTGTATTGAAAAGTTGTAGATGAGTACTATGTATGATTGTCAGGCTCTGATATATCCTATGAAAGATTGACAGGCTGTGGGTGATTCCACTGGATGATGGGAGTTTCTAGTGCATGAGTGACAGACTTTGAGTGCTTTTTATGTAAGTTTAGTAGTAAGTAGTGTGTATGTAAGTTTGTGGGCATGTTCCGTGAATGATTAACAGACTATGGTCATTTTTATGTATGATTACCAGGCTATTGGAATTTTCTGTGGATGACTAACAGGTAGTGGGCACGTCTTATGAATGAATGACAAGCTGTGGGAGTTTCCTGTCAATGACTGACAGGCTGTGATAATTTCTTCTGGATGACTCACAGGCTTTGTGAGTTGCTTGTAGTTGATTGACAGGCTGGGGACATCTCCAGTGGACATTTGACAGGACTTAGGCATTTCTTATGGATGATTGCCAGACTGTGGGCTTTTCTGATGGATAATTAACAGGCTGTGAGGTTTGGTAGACAGATTTTTGATAAGCTCTGTGTGACCTGTGGATGACTCACAGGTTTTATGCTGAATAATTGATAAAATATAGGCATGACCTACAGATGCAATTCTACAGATCACCTGTGTCTATGTAAATTTTTAGCAACAGTTGAAACTCTAAACCTTCAGTCATCAATACATTGATATTTTTAATTTCTACATTTCATTGTATTGCCCATGAGTAATGTTTCTGTATTTGCTGCCAGCAGGAGCACAACATAATAGGTAAAGTATTCATGGTCATCCAGGTGCTAAATGGTAGCAACCCAGGACCTTGTGCTTTGCCATAAAATGGTCAATGTGCCCCTGGACACACACCAAAATTGGGTAACTATCCCGACAAGGTGACACCCTGTGCTATCCTACCTCCCATGCTTCACATTCAAAAAGCTTTTAGCCATATAAAACTAGGGTTCCAAAGAGTATGATTCATTTCATTTAATGTTTAAATTTATAGAATGTAAAGAAGCTTGATTGGGCAGAGAAATAGAAAGGTTTAAGAATGGAAAGATCTGAAGAGATAGTAGAATGTGTATTCTACACAGTAGATATCTATGTTGTGTGTGGGGAATAAATGGCATGACAGAATGAAAAAGTACCATTGGGTAACTCAGTGTTTTTAAGGAAAACATTCAATAAGCAAAAGAATACTTATTTTATGTAGTCGATGGTTTATTTATTTATATTTCAGATGCCATCTCCCTTCCCATCCCCCCGACCCATTAATCCCCAATCCCATCCCTCCTCCTCCTCTTTTGACTTTATATTGTTTAAATTACATGCAAGTATTAAGGTCAGTTCTAGGTTGAGGAACTAGCAATACAATGGATGCAAATAGTCCAGGGACAAGGAGAAAGACAATAAATCTAAATAATCAAAAAATATGCACGACAATAAACAGAGTCCCGAGATCACTCTTGTGATCACTATTTCTAAGGGCTTATCAAGATGATCAAAATATCTGAGCCTACTTCCCTGTCCTAGCCCAAAGTCATTTTCATGCCTGAATCCTATTTCTATGTATTAGCTTAAGATTTAGATTTCTGCCTACAATTACTTCTTTGTTCAAGCCTAGGATTTAGATTTCTGCCTGAAATTACTTTGTTCCAGCCCAATGTCAGATTCCTGCTTGCAGTCCATTTCCTTGTCCTTGGCCAATGTCAGGTTCCCGCTAGGCAGCCCCAAAAGCTCTCTACATCTCCCCTTTTTATTGCATAAACCAGACTGAGCATGTCTTAGGTTGTTCTGACAAAAAGTTTACCTTACCCATTATGGAATATGCATTAAAATAAGCACTGCAGTTTTGTATTAGGTTGGTAAAGCTCTCTGAATTCTTGCCTGTCCTTGACTTATCAGATTGTTAAATTAATAACTCTGTCTGGGGGTCCATTATCAGTTTCAAGTCATGTACTTTGGCTGCCAGCCTGTTGATGTAGTCAGAGACAAGCTTTAACACGATGGGCAGTGAAAATATATTCCCAGGACAAGAAGGGCTAGCCTGATCAAGCTATATATGCCATTCCTGAGGTTTGAACAAAATGGAAATACTGAATTCAGGCCATGGATAATTTTATTGGCATTATCTGCAACCTCAAAGTTCAACAGAGCAGCATTCTTTAAAGTCATATCTCACAATGCAAAGCTAACACACCCAGAGAGGTGTTAGGATTATGCCAAATATTCTACAGGTGTCTTTAAACATTTTTCTAATTATAATGACAATCATTGTCAACTTTAGAAGTAACACTACTCCAATGATATTTGTCATGACGCTTGGAATGGCTCCTAACTCTTGAACACTGAACCTCCTTTAGATAATTTGAATAGGCCATAGAGCATCATCCATTGTTCCAGATACTTATATAAATCCTTTTGTATACTCAATACATTAATAACTTTTTTTGGTAGATGATTAACAAAAATAGTTGTCTTAACTCCTTGTGTCAATGCTATTGCAGAAGCAGTGGTGCTAGCAATTAATGAAATTAAATCTGTTATACCAGCAATAATCAAACCCGCTACCCTCTTGCTTCTGCTTAAAGCCTAACTCACTTCTTCCAGCACTTTCAAGCTTTCTTCAGAGAATAAAGGTTTTCTAATACTCAGGACAGTAAGACAGAAGCTGGTTGATAGACCCCTGTAACAGACATGCCAGGTTTCAACACACTAACACAATTGGAAATTATACAGTCAATGCAACTTACAATAAATACTGTAGAAGAGACAAAACCAATTTTAGCTTGACAATTAAAAGAGCCTTAAAACTTGCACTAACCCTTGTTTAAAATTCAGATCCTGTCCCATCTTTATCTCTTACTATCATAACATCATAGTGAACTACAGCTAACTTCCAAATATGTCTTTGAAAATGCCCAGAACCAATCTTCCAAATGTAGACTGTTATTTCCAATATTGGATTGATTTCTAGACCAGTACATGATTGAGCCCTAATAGCTGGTCACCTATAAGAAAAGTACAAGAGACATTATAATTTCTCTTTCTGATTCTCTATCTCACAAAGTCTAAAAACTTGAGGCAAGGCATTTTGTCTCATCTGGAATATAGTCAAGCAAAGGTGGGTCAGGAACATATGTCCAATTCAGCTCCCCAGTCACTCTTGTCAGAGCACTCAGCAAGCTCACAGGTCAGCATCATTCTTTGACTCAGCAACAGTATGTCTCACCAATCTTTTTCAAGTTCCATGGGCCTCTTCCACAATACCTTGTCCTTGAGGAGAATATGAAACACCTGTAATAAATTTTTGACAAATGTCTCGACTGCTCAACTACAATTGCCAGATCCATTATCTTTTTTTATTGGATATTTTATTTATGTACCTTACAATGTTATCCCTTCTTCCATTCCTCCAAAAACCCCTTACTCCATCCCCCCTCCTCCTACTTCTATGAGGCTGTGCCCCCACCATCCTCCCATACCCACCTCCCTGCTCTCAAATTCCCCAACACTAGGGAATCCAAATCAGGGACCAAGAAGCTCCTCTTCCACTGATGCCTGACAAGGCCATCCTCAACTACCTATACAGGTGGAGCTATTAGTTTCTCCCTTTGGGTTCCCAGGCAGGACGTGTAGACCCTGGGAGCTCTGGTTGAGCATTTTGATACTGCTTCTAAGAAGGACCAAAGCACCCACACTATGGCCTTCCTTCTTTTTCATGAGCTTCATGTGGTCTATGCATTGTATCTTAGGTATTTTGAGCTTTTTTGCTAATATCCACTTACCAGTGAGTGCAAATTATGTGTGTTCTTTTGTGATTGGGTTACCTAACTCAGGATGATATTTTCTAGTTCCATCCATTTGCCTAAGTATTTCACGAACTCATTGTTTTTAATAGCTGAGAAGTACTCTGTTGTGTAAATGTACCACATTTTCTGTATCCATTCCTCTGACAAGTGTTCCTCTTTCTCCACATCTTTGCCAGCACCTGCTGTTACCTGTGATTTCGATCACACCATTCTGACTGGTATGAGGTTGAATTTCAGGGGTATTTTTATTTGCATTTCCCTGATAACTAAGGATGTTGAACACTTCTTTAGATACTTCTCAACCATTTGAGTTTCCTCAGTTGAGAATTCTTTGTTTACCTCTGTACTCCATTATTTAATAGGCTTATTTGATTGTCTAGGGTCTAATTTCATTGGTTCTTTGTATATATTGAATATTAGCCCTCTATACGACATAGGATTGGGAAACATCTTTTCTCAATCTGTTGGTTGCTGCTTTGTCCTATTGACAATATCTTTTGCCTTACAGAAGCTTTGCAGTTTTATGAGGTTCCGTTTGTTGATTCTTGATCTTAGAGCATAAGCCATTGGTGTTTTGTTCATGAACTTTCCCCCTGTGCCCACGTGTTCAAGGCTTTTCCCCGATTACTCTTCTATTAGTTTCAGTGTAGCTGATTTTATGTGGAGGTCCTTGATCCACTTGGACTTGAGCTTTGTAGAAGGAGATGAGTACGGATCAATTTGCATTCTACTGTCTTTTTTCCACTGAATGGTTTAAGTTCCTTTGTCAAAGATCAATTGACCATAGGCATGGAAGTTCATTTCTGGGTCTTCTATTCTATTCCATTGATCTTCCTGTCTGTCTCTGTACCAATACCAAGCAGTTTTTATCACTATTGCTTTGTAGTACAGCTTGAAGTCAGGGATGGTGTTTTCCCCAGAAGTTCTTTTATTGTTGAGAATCATTTTTGCTATCCTGGGTTTTTTATTATTCCAAAGGAATTTGAGAATTGCTCTTTCAATCTCTGTGAAGAATTGAGTGGAATTTTGACGGGAATTGCATGAAATCTGTAGATTGCTCTAGCAAGAGAGCCTTTTTTTTCTATATTATTCTTTCCAATCCATGAGTATGGGAGATTTTTCCATCTTCTGAGATCTGCTTTGATTTTTTTCTTCAGGGACTTGAAGCTCTTGTCATACAGGTGTTTTACTTCCCTGGTTATATTCACAACAAAGAATTTTATATTTTTTGTGACTATTGTGAAGGGTGTCATTTCCCTGATTTATTTCTCAGGCTGTTTATCTTTTGAGGAGAGGAAGGCTACTAATTTGTTTGGGATAATTTTATATCTAGCCACTTTGTTAAGTTATCACGTTAAGGAGTTCTCGGGTGGAAGTTTTGGGGTTACTCAAGTAAACTATCATATCATCTGCAAATAGTGATATTTTGACTTCTTTCTTTCCTATTTGTATCCCTTTGGCCTCCTTTTGTTGTCTAATTGCTCTGACTAGGACTTCCAGTACTATATTGAATAGGTAGGGAGAGAGTGGGCAGCCTTGTCCAGTCCTTGATTTTAGTGGAGTTGCTTCAAGTTTCTCTCCATTTAGTTTGATGTTGACTACTGGTTTGCTGTATTGTGCTTTTACTACATTTAGATATGGGTCTTGGATTTCTGATCTTTCCAAGACTTTTATCATGAAGTTGTGTTAAATTTTGTCAAATGCTTTCTCAGGATCTAGTGATATGATCATATTGTTTGGGTTTTTTTTTTTGGTTGGAGTTTGTTTATATAGTAGATTACAATGATAGACTGTTGTATATTGAACCATCCCTGCATTCCTGGATTAAAGCCTACTTTATCATGATAATTGTTTTGATGTGTACTTGGATTCTGTTTGAAGAGTTTTATTGAGTATTTTTGCAGCGATATGCATAAGGGTTATTAGTCTGAAGTTTTCTTTCTTTGTTGGGCCTTTTTGTGATTTAGGTATGAGCATAATTGTGGCTTCATAGATTGAATTGGGTAGTGTTCCTTCTGTTTATTATTTTGTAGAACAGTTTATAGAGAATTGGTATTAAGTTTTCTTTGAAGGTCTGATAGAACTCTGCACTACAAGTGTCGAGTCCTGGACTTTTTTTTTTTTGTGGGAGATTTTTAATGACTGCTGCTATTTCCTTAGGTGTTATGAGACTGTTTAGATTGTTTATCTGGGTCTGATTTAACTTAGTAACTGGTATTTGTCTAGGAAATTGTCCAGTTAATCCAGTTTTTCCAATTTTGTTAAGCATACGCTTTTGTAGTAGGATCTGATGATTTTTTGAATTTCCTCGGTTTTTGTTATTTCACCCTTTTCAGTTCTGATTTTATTAATTTGGATATTGTCTCTCTGCCCTCTGATTAGTCTGGCTAAAAGTTTATCTATCTTGTTGATTTTCTGAAAGAACCAGCTCCTGGTTTTATTGATTCTTTGTATAGTTCTTTTTGTTTCTACTTTGATGACTTCAGCCCTGTGTTTATTTCCTGCCATCTACTCCTTTTTGGTGTGTTTGCTTCTTTTTGTTCTACATTTTTTAGGTGTACTGTCAAGCTGCTAGTGTATGCTCTCTCCAGTTTCTGTTTGTAAGCACTTAGAGCTATGAGTTTTCCTCTTAGCACTGCTTTCACTGTGTTCCACAAGTTTTGGTATGATGTGTCTTCATTTTCATTAAATTCTAAAAGTAATTAATTTCTTTCTTTATTTCTTCCCTGACCACATTATCATTGAGTAGAGCGTTGTTCAGTTTCCATGTCAATGTGGGCTTTCCATTGTTTTTGTCTTTATTGAAGACCAGTTAGTTCATGTTGATCTGATTTCATGCATGTGATTATTTCAATTTTCTTGTATCTGTTGAGGCCTGTTTTGTGACCAATTATGTGGTCTATCTTGGAGAAGGTACCACGAGGTCGTGAGAAAATGATATATTCTTTTGTTTTAGGATGAAATGTTCTATAGATATTAGTTAAATCCATTTGGTTCATAACTTCTTTTAGTTTCACTGTACATCTGTTTACTTTCTGTTTCCATGATTTGTCCATTTTTGAGAGTTGTCTGCTGAAGTCTCCCACTATTATTAGGTGAGGTATAATGTGTGCTTTGATCTTAATAAGGTTTCTTTTATGAAGATGAGTGCTCTTGCATTTGGGGCATAGATGTTCAGACTGAGAGTTCATGTTGGTTGACTTTTCCTTTGACCAGTATGAAATGTCCTTCCCTATCCTTTTTGACAGCTTTAAGTTGAAAGTCAATTTTATTTGATATTAGAATGGCTACTCCAGCTTGTTTCTTAGGACCATTTACTTGAAAAATTGTTTTCTAGCCTTTTACTCTTAGGTAGTATCTGTCCTTGTCACTGAGGTGAATTTCCTTCATGCAGCAAAATACTGGGTCTTGTTTACATGTCCATACCATTAGTCTATGTCTTTTTATTGGTGAATTGAGTCCATTGATGTTAAGAGATATTAAGGAAAAAATATTGTTGCTGCCTGTTATTTTTGTTATTAGCGGTGACATTGTTTATGTGACAATCTTCTTTTGGATTTGTTGGAAGATTATTTTCTTGCTCTTTCTTGGGTATACCTTCCCTCCTTTTATTGGAGTTTTCCCTCTATTATCATTTGTGGTGCTGGGTTTGGAAAGATATTGTGTAAATTTGATTTCTCATGGAATATCTTGGTGTCTCCATCTATGACAATCGAGAGTTTTGCTGGGTATAGTAGCCTGGGCTGGCATTTGTGTTCTGTTATGATCTGTATGACATCTGTCCAGGATCTTGTGGTTTTTATAGTATCTGGTATGAAGTCTGGTGTAATTGTGATAGGTCTGCCTTTATATGTTACTTGGCCTTTTTCCCTTATTGCTTTTATTATTCTTTCCTTGTTTTTTGCATTTGGTGTTTTGATTATTATGTGAAGAGAGGTATTTCTTTTCTGGTCTAGTCTATTTGGCATTCTGTAGGCGTCTTGTATGTTTATGGGCATCTCATTCTTTAGGTTAGGGAAGTTTTCTTCTATAATTTTGTTGAAGATATTTTTTGGCTCATTAAGTTGGGAATCTTCACTCTCTTCTATACCTATTATCCTTAGGTTTGGCCTTCTCATTGTGTCCTGGATTTCCTGGATGTTTTGGGTTAAGAACTTTTTGCACTTGGCATTTTCTTTGACAGTTGTGTCAATATTTTCTATGGTATTATGTACCTGAGATTTTCTCTTTTATTTTTTGTATTCTTGTATTGGTGATGCTTGCGTCTATGACTCCTGATTTCTCTCCTATGTTTTCTATCTCCAGGGTAGTCTCCATTTGTGATTTCTTTATTGTTTCTATCTCCACATTTATGTCATGGATGGTTTTGTTCAATTCCTTCACATGTTTGGTTGTGTTTTCTTGTAATTCTTTAAGGGATTTTTGTGTTTCCTCTTTAATGGCTTCTACCTGTTTACCTGTGTTCTCCTCAATTTTTTTGAGAATGCTATTTATGTCCTTCTTCAAGTCCTCTATCATCATCATTAGAAGTGATCTTAAATCTGAATCTTGCTTTCCTGGTGATATGGGGAATTGAGGGCTTTCTATTGTGGGAGAACTAGGTTCTGATGATGACAAGTACCCTGGGTTGCTGATACTTTAATGTTCTTGCACTTGCTTT
>JADRCG010007582.1:0-13130 GCA_019844195.1 Rhabdomys dilectus
CTAAGCCTTGATCATATTTTTGGATACTGTGTGTAAAAAAAGTCCCTTTATCACAGCTAAAAAGCATGTACAATTGACTGGAATACCCGGTTTCTTGAATACATAAGAAGGAATGCCTGTGGACTGTCTGTGTTCAGATGAGTTTTAGAATCAAGCCAGCATTAAAATACATATTACTTCTGCAGTTTGGGTTCATATGTGTTTCTTGGTTTGGGGATAAACATTGTGTTTTAACTTGCCTAGTACTGCTCTTAGTTTGGATACTGTGTTTAAAAAATCCGTGTATCACAGCTAAAACGCATGTTACAATGGAGTGCAGTACCTGTTTACATGAATACATAAGGAGGAATGCCTGTGGTCTGTCTGTGTTCATATGAGTCTTAGAAACGGGCCAGCACTAAAATACATCTCACTTGAACAATGTGAGTTAAGACAAGTTTCTTGGTTTGGGTACAAACCTTGTGTTAGCCGGCCTAGCCCTGTTCATAGTTTTGGATATTGTGTTTAAATATGTCCCTGTATCACAGCTAAAATGCATGGTACAAGGGATTGTAGTACCCGTTTGGATGAATATATATGGAGGAATGCTTGTGTACTGTCTGTGTTTAGATGAGTCTTAGAACCGAGTCAGCTCTAAAGTACACCTTACTTGTGAAATTTGAGTTAAGACGTGTTTCTTGCTTTGGTTATACACTATGTGTTAGCCAGCGTAGCCTTATTCTTAGTTTTGGATACTGTGTTTTAAAAAGTCCCTGTTTCACAGCAAAAATGCATGGTAAAATGGACTGCAGTACAAGTCTGCATGTATACACAAGCAAGAACAACTGTGGATTGTCTGTGTATAGATGAGTCTTAGAAACGAACCAGCATTAAAATACACCTTACATCTGCAGTTTGAGTTAATATGTGTTTCTCGGTTTGGGTATAAACCCTGTGTAAGTCGGCATAGCCCTGTTCTTAGTTCTGGATACTGTGTTTTAAAAAGTCCCTGTTTCACAGCTAAAATGCATGGTAAAATGGACTGCATAGTAGTCTGCTTGTATACACAACAAGAATAACGGTGGATTGTCTGTGTTCAGTTGAGTCTTAGTAACCAGCCAGCATTAAATACAGCATACCTGTGCAATTTGAGTTCAGAAGTGTTTCTTGGTTTGGGTATAAAACCTGTGTTAGCCGGCTAAGCCTTGATCATATTTTTGGATACTGTGTGTAAAAAAAAGTCCCTGTATCACAGCTAAAAAGCATGTACAATTGACTGGAATACCCGGTTGCTTGAATACATAAGAAGGAATGCCTGTGGACTGTCTGTGTTCAGATGAGTTTTAGAATCAAGCCAGCATTAAAATACAAATTACTTCTGCAGTTTGGGTTCATATGTGTTTCTTGGTTTGGGGATAAACATTGTGTTAGCTGGCCTACTCCTGTTTTTAGTTTTGGATACTGTGTTTAAAAAATCTGTGTATCACAGCTAAAACGCATGTTACAATGGAGTGCAGTACCCGTTTACATGAATACATAAGGAGGAATGCCTGTGGTCTGTCTGTGTTCATATGAGTCTTAGAAATGGGCCAGCACTAAAATATATCTCACTTGAACAATGTGAGTTAAGACAAGTTTCTTGGTTTGGGTACAAACCTATTGTAAGCCGGCCTAGCCCTGTTCATAGTTTTGGATACTGTGTTTAAATATGTCCCTGTATCACAGCTAAAACGCATGGTACAATGGATTGCAGTACCCGTTTGGATGAATATATATGGAGGAATGCCTGTGTACTGTCTGTGTTTAGATGAGTCGTACAACCAAGTCAGCTCTAAAGTACACCTTACATGTGAAATTTGAGTTAAGACGTGTTTCTTGCTTTGGTTATACACTATGTGTTAGCCAGCGTAGCCTTATTCTTAGTTTTGGATACTGTGTTTTAAAAAGTCCCTGTTTCACAGCAAAAATGCATGGTACAATGGACTGCAGTACAAGTCTGCATGAATACACTAGCAAAAATAACTGTGGATTGTCTGTGTCCAGATGAGCCTTAGAAACGAGCCAGCACTTAAATACACATTACTTGTGAAATTTGAGATAAGACGTGTTTCTTGCTTTGCTTATAAACTATGTGTTAGCCAGCCTAGCCTTATTCTTAGTTTTGGATACTGTGTTTAACACAGTCCCTATTTCACAGCTAAAATGCATGGTAAAATGGACTGCAGTACAAGTCTGCATGTATACACAAGCAAGAACAACTGTGGATTGTCTGTGTATAGATGAGTCTTAGAAACGAACCAGCATTAAAATACACCTTACATCTGCACTTTGAGTTAATATGTGTTTCTCCGTTTGGGTATAAACCCTGTGTAAGTCTGCATAGCCCTGTTCTTAGTTCTGAATACTGTGTTTAAAAAAGTCCATGTTTCACAGCTAAAATGCATTGTAAAATGAACAGCATACTAGTCTGCTTGTATACACAACAAGAATTACTGGGGATTGTCTGTGTTCAGTTTCTTGGTTTGGGTATAAACCCTGTCTTAGCCGGCCTAGCCCTGTTCATAGTTTTGGAAACTGTGTTTAAATAAGTCCCTGTATCACAGCTAAAACGCACGGTACAATGGATTGCAGTACCCATTTGGATGAATACATATGGAAGAATGCCTGTGGACTGTCCGTGTTCAGATGAGTCTTAGAACCGAGTCAGCTCTAAAGTACACCTTACTAGTGAAATTTGAGTTAAGAAGTGTTTCTTGCTTTGGTTATACACTATGTGTTAGCCAGCGTAGCCTTATTCTTAGTTTTGGATACTGTGTTTTAAAAAGTCCCTGTTTCACAGCTAAAATGCATGGTAGAATGGACTGCAGTTCAAGTCTGCATGTATACACAAGCAAGAACAACTGTGGATTGTCTGTGTTCAGTCGAGTCTTAGTAATCAGCCTTCATTAAAACACACCTTACTTGTGAAATTTGAGTTAAGACATGTTTCTTGGTTTGGGTATAAACCCTGTGTAAGTCGGCCTAGCCCTGTTCTTAGTTTTGGATACTGTGTTTAAAAAAGTCCCTGTTTCACAGTTCAAATGCATGGTATAATGGACTGCAGTACTAGTCTGCTTGTATACACAACAAGAATAACTGTGGATTGACTCTTTTCAGCTAAGTCTTAGAAACGAACCAGCATTAAAATACACCTTACGTCTGCAGTTTGAGTTAATATGGGTTTCTCGGTTTGCATATAAATCCTGTGTAAGTCGACCTAACCCTGTTCTTAGTTTTGGATACTGTGTTTAAAAAAGTCCCTGTATCACAGCTAAAACGCATGCTACAATGGACTACAATACCCAATTGCTTGAATACATAGGGAGGAATGACTGTGGACTCTCTGTGTTCAGATGAGTCTTAGAATCGAGCCAGCACTAAAATACAAAATACTTCTTCAGTTGGGGTTAATATTTGTTTCTTGGTTGGTTATAAACCCTGTGTTAGCCGGCCTAGCCCTGTTCTTAGTTTTGGATACTGTGTTTAACAAATTACCTGTTTCACAGCTAAAAAGCATAGCACCATGGACTGCAGTACTACTCTGCATGTATACAGAAGCAAGAATAACTGTGGATTGTCTGTGTTCAGTTGAGTCTTAGGAATGAGACAGCACTAAAATACACATTACTTGTACAATTTAAGTGAAGATGTGTTTCTTGGTTTGGGTATATACCCTGTGTTAGCTGGCCTATTCTTGTTCTTAATTTTGGATACTGTGTTTAAAAAAAGTCCCTGTTTCACAGCTAATACGCAAGGTACAATGGACTGAATTTCTAGTCTGCCTGTTTACACAAGAAAAAATAACTGTGAATTGTCTGTGTTCAGATGAGTCTTAGAAACAAGCCAGCATTAAATAGAGCATACCTCTGCAAATTGAGTTAAGAAGTGTTTCTTGGTTTGGGTATAAAACCTGTGTTAGCCGGCCAAGCCTTGATCATAGTTTTGGATACTGTGTTTAACACAGTCCGTATTTTACAGGTAAAAAGCATGGTAAAATGGACTGCAGTCAAGACTGCATGTATACACAAGCAAGAACAACTGTGGATTGTCTGTGTTCAGTTGAGTCTTAGTAACCAGCCAGCTTTAAAATACACCTTACTTGAGAAATTTGAGTTAAGACATGTTTCTTGCTTTGGGTATAAACCCTGTGTTAGATGGCCTCGCCTTGTTCTTAGTTATGGATACTGTGTTTAAAATAGTCCCTGTTACACAGCTAATAAGCATGGTACAATGGACTGCAGTTCTAGTCTGCGTGTATACATAAGAAATAATAACTGTGGATTGTCTGTGTTCAGATGAGTCTTAGAAAAAAGCCTGCATTAAATACAGCATACCTGTGCAATTTGAGTTAAGAAGTGTCTCTTGGTTTGGGTATAAAACCTGTGTCAGCCGGCCAAGCCTTGATCATAGTTTTGGATACTGTGTTTAACACAGTCCCTATTTCACAGCTAAAATGCATGGTAAAATGACTGCAGTACAAGTCTGCATGTATACACAAGGAAGAACAACAGTGGATTGTCTGTGTATAGATGAGTCTTAGAAACGAACCAGCATTGAAATACACTTTAAGTCTGCAGTTTGAGTTAATATGTGCTTCTCGGTTTGGGTATAAACCCAGTGTAAGTCGGCCTAGCCCTGTTCTTAGTTTTGGATACTGTGTTTAAAAAAGTCCTTGTTTCACAGCTAAAATGCATGGTATAATGGACTGAAGTACTAGTCTGCTTGTATACACAACAAGAATAAGTGTGGATTGTCTCTTTTCAGCTGAGTCTTAGAAACAAACCAGCATAAATAAGTACCTTACATGTGCAGTTTGAGTTAATATCTGTTTCTCGGTTTGGGTATAAACCCTGTGTAAGTCGGCCTAGCCCTGTTCTTAGTTTTGGATACTGTGTTTAAAAAAGTCCCTGTTTCACAGCTAAAATGCATGGTGTAATGGACTGCAGTACTAGTCTGCTTGTATACACAACAAGAATAAGTGTGGATTGTCTCTTTTCAGCTGAGTCTTAGAAACGAACCAGCATTAAAATTCACCTTATGTCTGCAGTTTGAGTTAATATGTGTTTCTCGGTTTGGGTATAAACCCAGTGTAAGTCGGCCTAGCCCTGTTCTTAGTTTTGGATACTGTGTTTAAAAAAGTCCCTGTTTCACAGCTAAAATGCATGGTGTAGTGGACTGCAGTACTAGTCTGCTTGTATACACAACAAGAATAACTGTGGATTGCCTCTTTTCAGCTGAGTCTTAGAAATGAACCAGCATTAAAATACACCTTAAGTCTGCAGTTTGAGTCAATATGTGTTTCTCGGTTTAGGTATAAACCCTGTGTAAGTCGGCCTATCCCTGTTCTTAGTTTTGGATACTGTGTTTAAAAATGTCCCTGTATCACAGCTAAAACACATGGTACAATGGACTACAATACCCGATTGCTTGACTACATAGGGAGGAATGACTGTGGTCTGTCTGTGTTAAGATGAGTCTTAGAATCGAGCTAGCACTAAAATACAAATTACTTCTTCAGTTGGGGTTAATATTTGTCTCTTGGTTGGTTATAAACCCTGTGTTAGCCGGCCTAGCCCTGTTCTTTGTTTTGGATACTGTGTTTAACAAAGTCACTGTTTCACAGCTAAAACGCATAGCACCATGGACTGCAGTACTAGTCTGCATATATACACAAGCAAGAATAACTGTGGATTGTCTGTGTTCAGTTGAGTCTTAGAAATGAGACAGCACTAAAATACACATTACTTGTACAATTTAAGTGAAGATGTGTTTCTTGGTTTGGGTATATACGCTGTGTTAGCTGGCCTATTCTTGCTCTTAATTTTGGATACTGTGTTTAAAAAAAAGTCCCTGTTTCACAGCTAATACGAATGGTACAATGGACTCCATTTCTAGTCTGCCTGTGTACACAAGAAATATTAACTGTGGATTGTCTGTGTTCAGATGAGTCTTAGAAACAAGCCAGCATTAAATACAGCATACCTGTGCAATTTGAGTTAAGAAGTGTTTCTTGGTTTGGGTATAAAACCTGTGTTAGCTGGCCAAGCCTTGATCATAATTTTGGATACTGTGTTTAACACAGTCCCTATTTCACAGCTAAAATGCATGGTAAAATGGACTGCAGTCAAGTCTGCATGTATAAACAAGCAAGAACAACTGTGGATTGTCTGGGTTCAGTTGAGTCTTAGTAACCAGCCAGCTTTAAAATACACCTTACTTGTGAAATTTGAGTTAAGACATGTTTCTTTGTTTGGGTATAAATCCTGTGTTAGATGGCCTCGCCTTGTTCTAAGTTTTGGATACGGTATTTAATATAGTCCCTGTTACACAGCTAATAAGCATGGTACAATGGACTGCAGTTCTAGTCTGCGTGTATACATTAGAAATAATAACTGTGGATTGTCTGTGTTCACATGAGTCTTAGAAAAAAGCCTGCATTAAATACAGCATACCTGTGCAATTTGAGTTAAGAAGTGTTTCTTGGTTTGAGTATAAAACCTGTGTTAGTCGGCCAAGCCTTGATCATAGTTTTGGATACTGTGTTTAACACCGTCCCTATTTCACAGCAAAAATGCATGGTAAAATGGACTGCAGTACAAGTCTGCATGTATACACAAGCAAGAACAACTGTGGATTTTCTGTGTATAGATGAGTCTTAGAAAAGAAACAGCATTAAAATACACCTTACGTCTGCAGTTTGAGTTAATATGAGTTTCTCGGTTTCGGTATAAACCCTGTGTAAGTCGCCCTAGCCCTGTTCTTTGTTTTGGATACTGTGTTTAAAAAAGTCCCTGTATCACAGCTAAACCACATGGTACAATGGACTACAATACCCGATTGCTTGAATACATAGGGAGGAATGACTGTGGACTGTCGGTGTTCAGATGAGTCTTAGAATCGAGCCAGCACTAAAATACAAAGTACTTCTTCAGTTGGGGTTAATATTTGTTTCTTAGTTGGTTATAAACCCTGTGTTAGCCGGCCTATCCCTGTTCTTAGTTTTGGATACTGTGTTTAACAAAGTACCTGTTTCACAGCTAAAACGCATAGCACCATGGACTGCAGTACTAGTCTGCATGTATACACAAGCAAGAATAACTGTGGATTGTCTGTGTTCAGCTGAGTCTTAGGAATGAGACAGCACTAAAATACACATTACTTGTACAATTTAAGTGAAGATGTGTTTCTTGGTTTGGGTATATACCCTGTGTTACCTGGCCTATTATTGTTCTTAATTTTGGATACTGTGTTTAAAAAAAGTCCCTGTTTCACAGCTAATACGCAAGGTACAATGGACTGCATTTCTAGTCTGCCTGTGTACACAAGAAATAATAACTGTGAATTGTCTGTGTTCAGATGAGTCTTAGAAACAAGCCAGCATTAATTACAGCATACCTGTGCAAATTGAGTTAAGAAGTGTTTCTTGGTTTGGTTATAAAACCTGTGTTAGCCGGCCAAGCCTTGATCATAGTTTTGGATACTGTGTTTAACACAGTCCCTATTTCACAGCTAAAATGCATGGTAAAATGGACTGCAGTCAAGTCTGCATGTATACACAAGCAAGAACAACTGTGGATTGTCTGTGTTCAGTTGAGTCTTAGTAACCAGCCAGCTTTAAAATACACCTTACTTGAGAAATTTGAGTTAAGACATGTTTCTTGGTTTGGGTATAATCCCTGTGTTAGATGGCCTCGCCTTGTTCTTAGTTATGGATACTGTGTTTAAAATAGTCCCTGTTACACAGCTAATAAGCATGGTACAATGGACTGCAGTTCTAGTCTGCATGTATACATAAGAAATAATAACTGTGGATTGTCTGTGTTCACATGAGTCTTAGAAACAAGCCAGCATTAAATACAGGATACCTGTGCAATTTGAGTTAAAAAGTGTTTCTTGGTTTGAGTATAAAACCTGTGTTAGCCGGCAAAGCCTTGATCATAGTTTTGGATACTGTGTTTAACACAGTCCCTATTTCACAGCTAAAATGCATGGTAAAATGGACTGCAGTAAAAGTCTGTATGTATACACAAGCAAGAACAACTGTGGATTGTCTGTGTATAGATGAGTCTTAGAAACGAACCAGCATTAAAATACACCTTACGTCTGCAGTTTGAGTTAATATGTGTTTCTCAGTTTGGGTATAAACCCTGTGTATGTCGACCTAGCCCTGTTATTAGTTTTGGATACTGTGTTTAAAAAAGTCCCTGTATCACAGCTAAAACGCATGGTACAATGGACTACAATACCCGATTGCTTGAATACATAGGGAGGGATGACTGTGGACTGTCTGTGTTCAGATGAGTCTTAGAATCGAGCCAGCACTAAAATACAAAGTACTTCTTCAGTTTGGGTTAATATTTGTTTCTTGGTTGGTTATAAACCCTGTGTTAGCCGGCCTAGCCCTTTTCTTAGTTTTGGATACTGTGTTTAACAAAGTCCTTGTTTCACAGCTAAAACGCATAGCACCATGTACTGCAGTACTAGTCTGCATGTATACACAAGCAAGAATAACTGTGGATTGTCTGTGTTCAGTTTAGTTTTAGGAATGGGACCGCACTAAAATACACATTACTTGTACAACTTAAGTGAAGATGTGTTTCTTGGTTTGGGTATATACCCTGTGTTAGCTGGCCTATTCTTGTTCTTAATTTTGGATACTGTGTTTAAAAAAAAAGTCCCTATTTCACAACTAATACGCATGGTACAATGGACTGCATTTATAGTCTGCCTGTGTACACAAGAAATAATAACTGTGGATTGTCTGTGTTCACATGAGTCTTAGAAACAAGCCAGCATTAAATACAGCATACCTGTGCAATTTGAGTAAAGAAGTGTTTCTTGGTTTGAGTATAAAACCTGTGTTAGCCGGCCAAGCCTTGATCATAATTTTGGATACTCTGTTTAACACAGTCCCTATTTCACAGCTGAAATGCATGGTAAAATGGACTTCAGTACTAGTCTGCTCATATACACAACAAGAATAACTGTGGATTGTCTCTTTTCAGCTGAGTCTTAGATACGAACCAGCATTAAAATACACCTTACGTCTGCAGTTTGAGTTAATACGTGTTTCTCGGTATCGGTATAAACCCTGTTTATGTCGACCTAGCCCTGTTCTTTGTTTTGGATGCTTTGTTTAAAAAAGTCCCTGTATCACAGCTAAAATGCATGGTACAATGGACTACAATATCCGATTGCTTGAATTCATAGGGAGGAATGACTATGGACCGTCTGTGTTCAGATGAGTCTTAGAAACAAGCCAGCATTAAATAGAGCATACCTGTGCAATTTGAGTTAAGAAGCGTTTATTGGCTTGGGTATAAAACCTGTGTTAGCCGGCCAAGCCTTGATCATAGTTTTGGATACTGTGTTTAACACAGTCTCTATTTCACAGCTAAAAGGCATGGTAAAATGGACTGCAGTTCATGTCTGCGTGTATACACAAGCAAGAACAACTGTGGATTGTCTGTGTTCAGTTGAGTCTTAGTAACCAGCCAGCGTTAAAATACACCTTACTTGTGAAATTAGAGTTAAGACATGTTTCTTGGTTTGGGTATAAACCCTGTGTTAGATGGCCTCGTCTTGTTCTTTGTTTTGGATACTGTGTTTAAAATAGTCCCTGTTACACAGCTAATAAGCATGGTACAATGGACTGAAGTTCTAGTCTGCCTGTATACATAAGAAATAAAAACTGTGGATTGTCTGTGTTCAGATGAGTCTTACAAACAAGCCAGCATTATATACAGCATACCTGTGCAATTTGAGTTAAGAAGTGTTTCTTGGTTTGAGTATAAAACCTGTGTTAGCCGACCAAGCCTTGATCATAGTTTTGGATACTGTGTTTAACACAGTCCCTATTTCACAGCTAAAATGCATGGTAAAATGGACTGCAGTACAAGTCTGCATGTATACACAAGCAAGAACAACTGTGGATTGTCTGTGTATAGATGAGTCTTGGAAACGTACGAGCATTAAAATACACCTTACATCTGCAGTTTGAGTTAATATGTGTTTCTCGATTTGGGTATAAACCCTGTGTAAGTCAGCCTAGCCCTGTTCTTAGTTTTGGATACTGTGTTAAAAAAGTCCCTGTTTCACAGCTAAAATGCATGGTATAATGGACTGCAGTATAAGTCTGCATGTATACACAAGCAAGAACAACTGTGGATTGTCTGTGTATAGATGAGTCTTAGAAACGTACCAGCATTAAAATACACCTTACATCTGCAGTTTGACTTAATATGGGTTTCTCGGTTTGGGTATAAACCCTGTGTAAGTCGACCTAGCCCTGTTCTTTGTTTTGGATTCTGTGTTTAAAAAAGTCCCTGTATCACAGCTAAAACGCATGGTACAATGGACTACAATACCCGATTGCTTGAATACATAGGGAGGAATGAGTGTGGACTGTCTGTATTCAGATGAGTCTTAGAATCGAGCCAGCACTAAAATACAAATTGCTTCTTCAGTTGGGGTTAATATTTGTTTCTTGGTTGGTTATAAACCTGTGTTAGCCGGCCTAGCTCTGTTCTTAGTTTTGGATACTGTGTTTAACAAAGTCCCCTTTTCACAGCTAAAACACATAGCACCTTGGACTGCAGTACTAGTCTGCATATATACACAGCAAGAATAACTGTGGATTGTCTGTGTTCAGTTGAGTCTTAGGAATGAGACAGCACTAAAATACACATTACTTGTACAATTTAAGTGAAGATGTGTTTCTTGGTTTGGGTATATACCCTTTGTTAGCTGGCCTATTCTTGTTCTTAATTTTGGATACTGTTTTTAAATAAAGTCCCTTTTTCACAGCTAATAAGCATGGTACAATGGACTCCATTTCTAGTCTGCCTGTGTACACAAGAAATAATAACTTTGGATTGTCTGTGTTCAGATGAGTCTTAGAAACAAGCCAGCATTAAATACAGCATACCTGTGCAATTTGAGTTAAGAAGTGTTTCTTGGTTTGGGTATAAAACCTGTGTTAGCCGGCCAAGCCTTGATCATAGTTTTGGATACTGTGTTTAACACAGTCCCTATTTCACAGCTAAAATGCATGGTAAAATGAACTGCAGTTCAAGTCTGCATGTATACACAAGCAAGAACAACTGTGGATTGTCTGTGTTCAGTTGAGTCTTAGTAACCAGCCAGCTTTAAAACACACCTTACTTGTGAAATTTGAGTTAAGACATGTTTCTTGGTTTGGGTATAAACCCTGTGTTAGATGACCTCGCGTTGTTCTTAGTTATGGATACTGTATTTACAATAGTCTCTGTTACACAGCTAATAAGCATGGTACAATGGACTGCAGTTCTAGTCTGCATGTATACATAAAAAATAATAACTGTGGATTGTCTGTGTTCACATGAGTCTTAAAACAAGCCAGCATTATATACAGCATACCTGTGCAATTTGAGTTAAGAAGTGTTTCTTGGTTTGAGTATAAAACCTGTGTTAGCAGGCCAAGCCTTGAACATAGTTTTGGATACTGTGTTTAACAAAGTCCCTATTTCACAGCTAAAATGCATGGTAAAATGGATTGCAGTATTAGTCTGCTTGTATACACAACAAGAATAACTGTGGATTGTCTCTTTTTAGCTGAGTCTTAGAAACGAACCAGCATTAAAATACACCTTACGTCTGCAGTTTGAGTTAATATGTGTTTCTCGGTTTGAGTATAAACCCTGTGTAAGTCGACCTAGCCCTGTTCTTAGTTTTGGATACTGTGTTTAACAAAGTCCCTGTTTCACAGCTAATAAGCATGGTACAATGGACTGCATTTCTAGTCTGCGTGTATCCACAAGAAATAATAACTGTGGATTTTCTGTGTTCAGATGAGTCTTAGAAACAAGCCAGCATTAAACACAGCATACCTGTGCAATTTGAGTTAAGAAGTGTTTCTTGGTTTGGGTCTAAAACCTGTGTTAGCTGGCCAAGCCTTGATCAAATTTTTGGATACTGTGTGTAAAAAAGTCCCTGTATCACAGCTAAAAAGCATGTACAATGGACTGCAATACCCGTATTCTTGAATACATAAGGAGGAATGCCTGTGGACAGTCTGTGTTCAGATGAGTCTTAGAATCAAGCCAGCATTAAAATACAAATTACTGCTGCAGTTTGGGTTCATATGTGTTTCTTGGTTTAGGTATAAACGTTTTGTTAGCTGGCCTAGTCCTGTTCTTAGTTTTGGATACTGTGTTTAAAAAATCCATGTATCACAGCTAAAACGCATGGTACAATGGACTGAAGTACCCGTTTACATGAATACATAAGGAGGAATGCCTGTGGACTGTCTGTGTTCATATGAGTCTTAGAAACGGGCCAGCACTAAAATACATCTCACTTGAACAATGTGAGTTAAGACATGTTTCTTGTTTTGGGTATAAACCCTGTGTTAGCTGTCCTAGCCCTGTTCATAGTTTTGGATACTGTGTTTAAATAAGTCCCTGTATCACAGCTAAAACGCATGGTACAATGGATTCCAGTACCCGTTTGGATGAATACATATGGAGGAATGCCTGTGGACTGTCTGTGTTCAGATGAGTCTTAGAACCGAGTCAGCTCTAAAGTACACCTTACTTTTGAAATTTGAGTAAAGATGGGTTTCTTGCTTTGGTTATACAGTATCTGTTAGCCAGCATAGCCTTATTCTTAGTTTTAGATACTGTGTTCTAAAAAGACCCTGTTTCACAGATAAAATGCATGGTATCATGGACTGCAGTACAAGTCTACATGAATACACTAGCAGAAAAAACTGTGGATTGTCTGTGTATAGATGAGTCTTAGAAACGAACCAGCATTAAAATACACCTTATGTCTGCAGTTTGAGTTAGTATGTGTTTCTCGGTTTGGGTATAAACCCTGTGTAAGTCGGCCTAGACCTGTTCTTAGTTTTGGATACTGTGTTTGAAAAAGTCCCTGTTTCACAGGAAATAAGCATGGTATAATGGACTGCAGTACTAGTCTGCTTGTATACACATCAAGAATAACTGTGCATTGTCTGTTTTCAGTTGAGTCTTAGTAACCAGCCAGCATTAAAATACACCTTACTTGAGAAATTGGAGTTAAGACACGTTTCTTGTTTTGGGTATAAACCCTGTGTTAGATGGCCTAGCCTT
>JADRCG010007583.1:8203-23544 GCA_019844195.1 Rhabdomys dilectus
TCACCATGACATGGTATACCCGCACAGTGACTCTGTGTGACCTTCGCAGTGCCTCTGAGTGACTCTCATATGCCCACATGTGATTAGATGCCCACAAAGTGACTCTATGTGACTTTCATAATGACTCTTTTGTCTTTATCATGATGACTTGCATGCCCTCAAAATGATGTTTATGACATTAAATTATTTTGGGGACCCCTAACATTGGCTCTTGGGCCTTGTAAGCACCCCGCAGTGATTCCTTTTTACCCTCACAATGTGGTCGTAACATTGACTTGTGTGCCATCACCATTACAAAACCTTTCACAGGACTTTGTAAACACTTTACAATGAGCTTTCACAATGACAGCTTGTACACTCACAGTGTCATCCATGCTCTCATAATTACTCTCTGTGCCCAAACAGTGACTCTATGTGACCATCTCAATTACTTTGTATACTCTCACAATGACTTTGTGTGTCATAAAATGACTTTAAATGACTTTCATAGTGTCACTTTGTGGTCTTCATAATGGTTTGTGTGCCCTCAAATGACTCTGTGAGTGTGCGCCCTAACAATGACTCTGTGTGGTGTGACTTCGGTGACAACTCAATGACAGTGTGACTTTCGCAATGACACTGTGTAACTTTCACAATGTGTTTTTATGACACTCAACGAATGCCCTCATGACTATGCGTGCCCCCATAATGAGTTTGTGTAACTTTCACAATAATTTTATATATTCCCACAATAAATTGTGTGCCCCGATAGAATGTTGTATAACCTTCAAAATGACTCTAGCTTTACAGTGACTCTGTGACATTCACAATGATTTTATGATCCCTCACAATGGCTCTGCAAACCGTCACAATGACTCTGTATGACCCACATAATGACACGATGTGCCCTCACAATGAGTCTGTGTTCCTCTACACAAGTTTTCTGAACTTTATAGTAAGTACTGTGTTTAATATTCACAATAATGTTTCTGACCTTCACAATGTCTGTGTGCCCTTCACAATGACTGGTGTGTCCCAAAAATGTCTCTGAGTGTCCTCACAGTGACTCTGTATGAACTTCATAATGACATTGTATATTCAAAATTAAATGTAACCTTGACAGTAACTCATTGTATCCTCAGACTAATGTGTGTGCCTTCATAACAATTCTGTGTAACCTGCACAAATGACTTTGTGTGCCCTCAAAATGACTCTTTCTGACTGCCATAATGATGTGTGTGTGTGTTCACAATGATCTTGTGTGCCTTCACAGTCTCTTTGTAGGCCCCTCACAATGATCCCAGGGAGACTCTGTGCCACTCACAATTTCTTTTTGTGTCCTCATAATGGTTTGTGTAACCTTGAAATAACTCTGTGTGCCCTCACAATGATATGTGACCATCACAATAGATTTTTTTATACAGTTACAATATCTTCTACGCCCTCATAGTGATTTTGTGTGACTTCACAATGACTTTGTACCTTCACAATTATTCCGTGTAGCCTTTGCAATGATTATTTGTGACTGCACAAAGACTTGTGTGCCCTCACAGTAAAGATGTGTGTCTTCACAATGAGTCTCTGTACTGTCACAATGACTCTTTGTGACTTTCAAAATGACTGTACACTCTCACAGTGAATTTTGTGCTCTTATAATGATTATATATAAGCCTTATAATGACTCTGTGCCTTCACGGTGACTTTGTGTGAGCCTCACAATGAATTTTTGTGCCAAAATGGTGAATTTCTGTGCCTTTACAAACACATATGACCTGCGCAATGACATTTTGAGGCCTTCACTGCTTCTTGTATGCCTTCATGATGACTCTTTGAGACCTTAATGATAGGAATTTAACACTTACTCTGAGAGACTGTTGCACCAACTTACTGTGTCCTCAAACTGGTTGATTCTGTATGCCATCTCCAATGACTCTTTGTGACCATAATAACAACTTGTGTGCCCTCACAATGACTTTGTTTGTAACTCACGAATCTGTGTAACACTCAGTAACTTTGTGTGACCTTCACAACGATATCCTTCATACTCACAGTAACTTCTGCACCCTCATAATGACTATGGGTGACACAAAATGACTCTGTGTAACCTCACAGTGACTCTTTGTAACCTTTATGGTGACACATTTTAGTATTCATAATGACTTATGTGCCCTGACAATGATTTTCAGAAAGAACCTGGGCGCTTTCACTATGATTCCGTGTGACCTTCACAATGATTCTGTATGACGCTTGGAATTATAGTGTGACCTCACAACGACTTGTATGACATTCACAATGTCTTTGTATATTGTCGCAATGACGTGTATCTTCACTATAACACAAATGCCCTCACTATGACTTATGAACCCTCATAATGACCCTATGTGCTCTCACAACTAATTATATGCCCTTGAAATGACTTATGTACCTTATAATGACTTTGTCTGACCTACCAGTGACTTTTTGCCTTCACAATGGTCCTGTGTGTTCTAGAATGACTTTTTGTCCTTACATTGAAGTTTTTTGCTCTCAAAAGGTATAGCCTCACAATGACTTTTATACTCTCACAATAACTTTGTGTGGTCTTCACAGTGATTCTGTGTGATGCCCTTAGTGACTTTGTAAAACCTTCACAATGACTCTGTGTGTCCCTCAGTGACTCTGTATAGCCACCATGATAATCGTGTGACTGTCTCAATGACTCAGTGTGACTTTACAATGACTTTGTGTGACCATCGCAGTAAAATCCTGTGCCCTCACAATGACTAATGTGCCCAGGAAATGATGTTGAGTGCTCACACCCTGACTCTGTCTACCCTCGCAGCGACTCTCTGTTACCTTCATTATGACTTTTTATATACTCACAAAGCATGCTGTGCCCTCAAAAGTGACTCTGTGACCTTTACAATGACTCTCTGTGACTCTCAGAAGGACTTGCGTGCCCTCACAATGACAATGACATTATAAGACATCACAATGACTTTGTGGGCACCTAACATCAACTTTTGTGCCCTCATAATGACTGTATCCGTTAGTCATTGCTTTGTAGGCTCTTCACAAAAATTCTGTATACCTTCGTCACGATTTCGTATGCCCATACACTGACGGTATGTGTTCTTCCAGTGACTCTCTGTGAAGGTCACAATGACTTTGTGTGACCTTCACAATGACTGTGTATCATCAGAATGATTTTTTGGTGCCTCACAATGACTTTTGTGCCCTCTTAATGCCTCTGTGGCACTCATGATGACTCTGTGTGACCTTAACAGTGATTCTGTGTGATGTTCACAATGACATATCATGACTCTTAGAATATATTTGTATTTGCCCCCAGAATGACTTTGTGTGTCCTCAAATGAGTGTGTATTCCTCACAACTGAACTGTGTGTGACCTTCACGATGTCTCATTCTGATGTTCACAGTTACATGTCCTAGAAATGGTTCAGTGTGACATTCATAGTGAAAATGTATGTTCTTACAATGACTCTTTGGATCCTCACAATGAGGCTGTGTGTCCTTACATTGACCTTGCCTGATCTTCACAGTGATGCTGTGTAATCATCACACGACTTTGTGTTCCCTCACAGTGACTCTTTCTGACCCTCACAATAATATTCTATGTGACTCACAAAAACTTTGTGCCTGCATGAAGATTACTATGTACTTAAAATGATGAATTTGTTTTCACAATAGCAATGTGTGCCACACAGTGACTCTGTGTCCCATCATAATGACTGCATAAGACCTTTGGAATGACTCTGCATACCCTTAGCATAATTGTGTAACCCTAAAATGACTCTGAAAGTATTCAAAAAGCCTCAAGTGACCTTCACAATGACTTGGTGTATCCGCACAATGACTGTGTGACCATCACAACGGTTTGTTGTGATGTTTACAATGTTTCATTGTGATGCTAACACAATTCTGTGTATCCTCACAATGAGTGTGTGTGACTTTCTCTCTGAGACTATATAATCCTCACCATGACACGTGTGCATACATAATTAGGTCTGTGTGACCTCGCAATGAGTCTTAGTGACTCTGATCATGACACTGAATGGTTCAAAATGACTGTATGCCCTTCATAATGCCTCCCAGTGACCCTCATAATAAAATGCATGCCCACAGAATGAAGCTGTATGACTCACAGTGAGTTTTGACTCCATACAATTGACTTTTGTGCCCCAACAATGACTTTGCATTCCCTCATCATGATGTATCCTTCCCAATGATTCTTTATAACCAGTGCTATGAAATTTTGTGCCACCATAATGACATCTTATGCACTCACACTGTCTTCTGTGCCCTCGTGATGATGACTCTGTGACCTCACAGAGGCTGTAAATGATCTTTACAATGACTTATCTCCCTCAGAATGACTGTGTATGACAATCACAATGACTCTGTGTGACCTTCAGAACGACTCAGTGTGGTGTTCACCATGACTTATTGTGAGGCAGTTGATGATTCTATGTGCTTTCACAACGACTTAAGTCACCTCATGTGAGTATATGTTCATTCAGTGACTCTGTGTGACCTTCATAATGACTCTGAGTGAGCCTCAGGTTGCCTTAAAATTGACTCTGTGGTTTCCACAGTGACTCTCTGTGATTCTCATAATGACATGCCCTCACAGTGACATTGTATGACCTCACAATGACTTTGTGGGCTTTAACATTAGTGTTTGTGCTCTCATGATGAATTTACCGTGTTTACCGTGTTTTCTTTACCATGACATTGTGATACCCTCAATAACATTTCATGACTTTCAAAACGACATCTTATGATTTACAGTGACTTCTGTGAATGGAAATGACTTCTCAACGAATTCAATGTATAACCTCGCAGTAACACAGTGTGATGCTCAAAATAACTTTGTGTTCCCTCAGAATGATTTCATTTGACTTTCACATTGATTGCCTGTGCTCCTAAAAATGACTTGGATGCAGTCACAAAGAGTTTGTGTGTCTTTAAAATAAATTTGTTGTCACCTAACATTGATCTGTATGTCCTTACAATGGTTTTATTTTCCTTCCTTTGTAATAAATCTTTGTGACTCTCATAATGAGTTTGTGTTCCTTCCAGTGAATTTTTGTGTTCTTTTCAACGACTCTTCATGATGCTCGTCAGTACTCTTGTGGATTTCATGATGACATTGGGTGTACTCAGAGTAACTTCTATATCCTCTTAATATTCCCTCAGGATGGCTTCGTGTTACTTCACAGTGATTTTTTTATGCTGGCTTTGAATACCCTCACAATACTTTGTCTGCTGTCATAATGACTGTGTTTATGTGACAATGGCCCTGTGTGATGGTTACACTGACTTTATAATGATGTTATATGCTCTCCCAATGATTTGTTGAGCATTCACAAGAATTCTGTGTGACCCTCATAATCAGTAAGCAACCACCACAATAGCTTTTAGTGACTTCATATCGTCTTCTCAGCCAACACAATGTTTCTGTATGCCATTCCAAACACTCTGTGTGACTTTTACAGTGACTTCGAATACCCTCATCATAACTTGGATGCCCTCATAATGACTATGTGACATTCATGATGACTCCATGGGACTGTCACAGTGACTCTGTGTGATGTTCATGATAATATACTGTGATACTCAGAACATTTCTATTTGCCCTCAGAATGAGTATGTATGACAACCTGAGTATATATGTCCTAACAATGACTTGGTGCGACCTGCACCATGACTTTGTCTAACCATCAAAATGACTCTAGGTAACCCTCATATTAACCTTGCATTACATCTAAATGGCTTTGTGGCCCCTCATAATGATTCTTTGTAACCATCAAAATAATTGGGTTTTTGTGTGTGTGTGTGTGTGTGTGTGTGTGTGTGCGTGCTTCATGATGACGTTTTTGTCTTCACACTGAATAGTATGTCCTTAGAACGACACTGTGTGCCCTTACGATACCCACACATTGACTCTGTGTGCCATCTCAATTACTCAATGTGACATCTGCAATGGTTTGAGATACCTTCACTGTGATTGTACAGCCTTATTGACACTGAACCCTCAAAAAGCCCCATGGTGACTTTTGTTATGGCTTTGTGTGTCCTCACAGTAACTCTCTGTGACCTGACAATGATTCTATGTGCTGTTTAATATGACTTGTCTTGATTCTGACAATAAGTATATGTGTTGTCACATATACTATATGTGACCTTCATTCTGACTCTGTGTAGCCATTACCACTACACTGTGTGCCCTTATCACATTCCTGTGCCATCTTCACAGTGATTCTATGTGATCCTCAGTAGTTGATAATCTGTCCTTCAAATGACTGGGTGATGTTCACAATGATACTCTATGAACCTTGGGTTTATCTGTGTGCTCTCACAATACTTGGTGTGTCCTACAATGTTAAGGGTTGTATGCCCTTGACATTGATGTGTGTTTCATCACAGTGACTTTTGGTTCTTTCATGATGACTTCAAATGGCTCCACAATAATTCTTTGAGATATACACTGTGACTTTGTGTGACCTCAAAATGATCCCTTGTGGACTCATAATGTCTTATGTTCCCACTTAATGACTTTCTCTACCCACACAATAATTCTGTGTGATTTTACAGAGACTCCGTGTTACCTTCAAAATGACTATGAATACTGTCACAATGACTTGTTTGCTGCTCTCATAATGACTCTGTGCGACACTCACAATGATTCTATGTGACTGTCACAATGCGTCTGAGTGAAGTTCATAATGACTTACTGTCTCACACACACTATGATTCTATTTGCTCTCCCAGACCACGTGTGATCTCATATGAGCATTTGTGCCTTCCCAATGACTCTTTGTGGCCTTCATTATGACTCTGTCACCTTTATAAAGACTTCTATATCCTCCAAAGATATTCTGTGGAATATGCCTCCAAGCTCCTAACATTTCCTTTTGTACCATCACAAGGATCTTGTGTCCTATAACCTTGACTTTTTATGGCCTCAACAATGATTCTTTGTTACCCTTCCAATGACTGGAGCATCACTGACTTGTGCGCCATCACAAACGTTTCTGTCCTTGCCCAATGACTTTATAAGCCCTCCACCAGGATTCTTGTGACTCACAGTATTACCTTTTGTGTCCTTAAAGTGGTGTCTTCCTCACTCACAGTGTCTTCTGTGCCCTCATAATTACTCTCTATGCCTTTACAAGGACTCTGTGTGACCTCACAGAAATTCAGTTTGACCTACACACTGAATTTGTGGACCCACACATGGCTCGTCTGCTCTCATAACTGTTATATGACATTCATGATGACTCTGCATGATCTTCACAGAGATTCTGTGTTATGGTCATAATGACATATTGTGACACTCAGAATACTTTTGTTTGTTCTCAGAATGATGTGTGGCCTCATATGAGAATGTATGACCTCACAATGTCTCACTGTGACCCTCATGACAACTCACTTTGATGTCCACAATGACTTATATTCCATAGCAATGGCTCGGTGTGACATTCATAATAAATATATTTGTCCTCACAATGACTCTATGTGCTCTCACAATGCTTTTGTTTGGCTGGTTTGGGGTGGGTTTTTTTGTTTGTTTGTTGTTTTTTTCCTCTTAGTGAGGTTGTGTGCTCTCACATTCACATTGTGTGCCCTTCACAGTTACTTTGTGTTACCATCATAATGACTGTGTGTGACACTCACAATGGATTTGAGGTGTATCACCATGACTTTGTGCTCCTCACAGTGACTTTTATGTTCCTCACAAAAATGTCATATGTGATTTGATTCACAATACATTTTTGTGTCCTCACAATGACTAGTGAGTCCTCAGGATGACACATTGTGCCCAAACAATGACAAAGTGTGCCCACACAATAACTCCATGTGCCTTCACAATGGCTCCATGTATCCATTATTATGACTTGGGATATCCTCATCGTGATTGTGTGACTCTGTTTTTACTCTGTGAGCCCTTAAAAGGCCCCAGTGTGACCTTAACAAGATTTTGTATTATCACGCAATGACTGTGGGATTTCACAGTGTTTCAGTGTGGTGTTCACAGTTATTTATTTTGATGCGGACAGTAAATCTATGAGTATTCAGATAGACTATGTTTGTCCTTCACTATGACACTGAACGACCCTCACCATGACATTGTGTGCCATCATAATGTAGCATCTTGTGTGAAGCCACAATGACTTGTAGCTTCTGAGTGAGTTTGTGGGCCCTTAACATTGACTTGTGTGTCATCATAATGTCTTCCCTTTTCTTTCACAATGATGCTATGAATGTCATTCATAATGACATTCCCCTTAGTGGTTCTTAGAGACCCACGCTATGACTTTGTATGACCTCAAAATGACACCTTGTGTTCTCACAGTGTTTTATGTGCCCTCATATTCTATGTGCCCATACTATAAGTCAGTGCTACCTCACAGAGACTCTGTGGGACCTTCACAATGCCTTTGTGTACAGTCACAATGACTTGTCTGCCCTCATAGTGACTGTGTGTAATAACAATGGCTTTCTTTCACCTTCACGATGATTCTCTGTGATGCTTCCAATGCCTTGTCATATACACTATGATTCTGCTTGCTCTCACAAAGACTTCTGTCATGTTCCCTCTCTGTGACCTTCACAATGAACTTAGGTGACTCTCAGTATGACTTGCACATGCCCAATGACATTGTATGTTCACACAATGGCTCTTTGGGCCCCTACAACTGACATGTGCTTTTGTCATGACTTTGTCTTCCTTTCCCATGACTTCATAAACCTTTCACAATGATACGTTGTGACCTTCACATTGAGTTTGTGTGCCTTCACAATAACTTGGAATTTAAACATGGCACTGTGTCATTCATAATGATTTTATGTGACTTTCTCAATGACATCCTATGTACTCACAATTTATGTGTCCTCAAAATGAATTTTTCCCACACATTGAATGTGCGTTCTTGCAGTAACTCAGTTTGACCCTCAAAAAGAATTTGTGTGCCCTCAAAATAGTTTTGTTTGCCTTTCATATTGACTGCTTGTGTTCCTCTTAAAGACTTGTGTGCACTCACAGTGAGTCAGTGTGACTTCACAATGACTTTGTGAGCACCTAACATAACAGTCTGTGCCCTCACAATGGCTCTGTCTTTCTTCATAATGGCTCTGTATGCCATTCTCAATGAGTCTTTGTCACCCTCCCAGGGAGTTTGTATGGCCTCACAGTGGCTTTCTGTGACATTTGTAATGACATTGTGAGCACTCAAAATGATTTCTGGGCCCTCATAATGACTCTATGGCCCACACAATGACTCTGTATGACTTCACAGTGACTAATTTTTCACACTGACTTCACGGTGACATGTCAGTCTGTATAATGACAATCGAGACATTCACAATGACTCTTCCTGACCTTCACAATGCTATTGTGTGCCCTCACAATGATTTTCTTGACAGTCACCATTTCTCTGTGTGACTTCACAATGACTTTGTACCCATCACAATGGCTTTTGTTGCCCTCACAACGTCTTGTACCATTACAATGACTTTGAGTGTCCTCTCAAAGATTCTGTGTGACCTATACAATGACTTTGTATATTCTCACAATAATGTGTATGACCTCATAATGGCATTGTGACACTTACCATAACCTTGTGGAACATTCACAGCGACTTCAGTGAAACACAAAATGTTTCTATTTCTCTCAGAATGACTGTGTATGACCCCATGTAAGTACGATTGCTCTCATGTTGGGAGCGGACTTTAAGCAGAAAGCAGCTAGAAAGCAGCTATCATCTTTGCAGCCATCTGGAACCATTTACCCTGATAGAGACTTGGTTTTTCAGCAGCCTACAACAGCTGAGCACACTCTAACAAATATCTTGTTTATCCCACATAACTTGTTTTGCTGTTTAGTGACGCCAGCTGCATAGTGCACGTGGTAAAATGTTTTCACCTGTGTTCTCCTGCGTGTGCTTGTAAATACCCAGGATTTTCTTGTAATAGAGTTAAGAGGAGTGAACAAGAGTGAATATGCATTAGTAGAGAGTGAACAGGAGTCAAAGAGGGGAATAAAGGAGTAACGAGACTTGACTACACACATACTGTTTTGCCTCCATTCTTCTGGTCTCTTGCCCCTCCATCTCTACTCTCTCTCTTGACCAGAGCACTTGGCCTCAAGCATGGGGCAGAACAAGTCTCAACATTTTGGCACCAAGCCTGGGGCAGAACGGTCCACAACAAGAAAGCAGCTATCAGCTTTACAGCCATCTTGAGCCATATACCCTGACATGAGACTTGGTTTTCAACAGCCTACAACAGCTAAAGCACACTCTGATATCCCACATAGCTTGTTTTGCTGTTTAGTGCCCACAGCTGCAAGGAGCACGCGGTATCCACACCTACAAGGCATGTGGTGCACGTGTTGTCCACGTGCTATCCACGACATACATGCCTGTAAGGTGCACGTGCTGTCCACGCCTGTAAGGCTTATGTCATATCCATACCTGCAAGGCATGTGGTATCCACGCGCTTACAAGGCACGTGGCAAAAGCTTATAAATACCCAGGATTTCCTTGTTGTAGTGTGAAAAGGGGGTGTAGTAGTAGTAGGTGTAGTGGTGTGTGTATGGTGGAGACAGTAAAGAAGTCTTGACTACAGATCCTCTGGCTTGTCTCTATTCTTCGAGTCTCTTCCCCTTCTTCCCCCCACTCTCTCTCTTGCTAGACCCTGACTTGCAGAACAGAGCGGGCCGCTATAGTTTGGCCCCAAACGTGAGCCAGATGGTCCATTACAGTTTGGCCCCTAAGGTGGGGCAGATCGAATCCTTTACACTCTCACAGTGACTTTTGTGCCCTAATAGTTAATTAATAGAACATCTGCCGTGAATGTGTTTGCCTTCAAATGACTCTTAAAACCCTCACAATGATTTGTGTGTCCTCCAATGATGTTGTGGGACCTCAGTTATGTGCCCAGACATTGTCTGACCTTTGTGTAACAATCACAGAGACTCTTTGTGACCTTCGCAGTGATATTTTATGTGATTTACAATGACTTTTTGTGCCCTCACAAAGACAAATGTGGCATCAGCATGATGCTGCGTGCCCTAACAATAATTCTGTGTGCTCATAGAATTACTCTGTGTGCTATCATGTGACCTTCATACTTTGAACACACCATAATTTTATGTCCTTATATTGTCACTGTGAGCCCTCAAACAGCCTCAATTTGACATTTACAATGACTTTGACTCCTCACAATGTTTTCTTGTTACCTCAAATGTTTCTGAGTGTTTGCATGACTTATCATGATGGTCATACTAATTCTATGTGTCCTCGCAATTAATGCATGTGTCCTTCCCTCTGATTCCATATGACCCCCACAGTGACATTATATGCCTTCAAAATAATTATTTGTAATGTTCACAATGACTCTGGATGACCCTCACTGTGTGTTTTCAAAATGACTCTAAGTGACCAACACAAGGAGTCTCTGTGAGCCTTATACTGACATGCTTGCCCTCACGATGAATCGGTGTGTTATAATAATGAATCTGGGGGTCCTTAACATTAACTTGTATGCAATACCAAAGACTCTTTTCTTACAATGACTTGGTTTGCACTTCATAATGGCTCTTGAGACCCTCTCTATGACTGTGAGCTCACAATGACATCTTACACATTTACAATGCTATTGTGTGCCCTCACAATGACTTGCTTGCCTTTTCTCTACTCGTAATAACTCTGTGTCTACACAATGACTCTATGTAACCTCCCAGAGACTCTGTGGCCTCAACAATGACTTTGTATTCTACCACAATGACTGTTTTTCCTATAATGCCTGTGTATAACGTTAACACTACGACCATCATAATGACTGTGTGTGACACTCACGATAACTGTGTGAACTTCACAAAGATTCTGTGTGATGTTCACAATGACTTACTGTGACCGACAAAATAACTCTGTGACCTGAATGACCATGTATATGTGTGCCCTTACCACGCCTGTGTTGTATTCACAGTGGCTCTAAGTGATACTCAAAATCAGATTGTGACCACTCAAAATGACTCTGTGACTTTTACAGTGACACTCTCATAGTGACTTGTGCCTTCACAATGGTACTGTATGATCTCTCCATAATTTTTTATGTCATCACCAACACAATTTGTGTTTTCTACACAGTGTTATTGTGACACAATAACTTTTTGAGACCTTTAAATGGCAGTGTCACATTTATAATGACTTATTATGACGGTAAGAGTGATTTTAAGTGCCTCACAGTGATTTTTGTGTGACATTACAATGAGTATGTCTGCCCTTACAATTACTTTGCATGACCTTAACAATAAGCATGAATGTACTCACAATAAATCTGTGTGAATTTCAAAATGACTTTTTACCTTCACAATGGCTCGGCATCACATTTACAAAGATGGTACATGTAACTCACTCTGAGGTTTTCTGCCTTCGAGATGACCCTAGGTGACCCTCACAATGATTCTCAGTGACCTCATAACAAATTGTGTTCCCTCACGATGACTTTATACACCCTTCACAATGATCCTTTTTGACAATTTGTGGGCTCTCCCAGTAACTTTACACGCTCTTCCTGATGACTCTCTGTGATACAGTGACCTTGTATGAGCTTCACAGTCACAACTTGGACACTCACATGATTTCTGTTTCTATATCATGACTGTGTGTGACCCCATAGAGACTCTGATGACCTTTACTATGACTTTATACTGTCACAGTTACCTCTCTACCCTTCATTAACTATGTGTTACTCTTACAGTAGCTCTGTGTGGCTTCCGTAGTGACTCTGCGGTCTTTCCAATGATTTATTGTCACGCATTCCATAGGTCTCTTTGCGCTCACAAATACTATGTGTGATCTCATATGAGTGTACGTGAGCTTTACACTTTTTATTACTCTTATAATGACTTGCGAGAGCTAACAATGACATTATATGACCGACTACGCAACGATGTTGTGGGACCCTGACACTGACTTTTGTGCTTTTCCCTTGACGGTGGACACCATTCCCTTTATGTCGATGGTTGTTCACAGTGATTATTTGTTACCTTCCTAATCAATCTGTAGCTCCACGACAGTGACTTCTGAGCCATTACAGTGACTTTTTGTTCTTTCACAATGACTTTGTACACCCTTCACAAAGATTCTTTGTGCCCCACACTATGACTTTGTGTGCCTGTCACAAGGACTCTTTCTGATCCCCCCAAATAATGTTGTGTATTCTTCATAGTGTCTTTTTATGCCTCTACGATGACTAATGTGCCCTCTGAATAATGTTGTATGACCTCACAATAACAATGTGTGCTCATAGAATGATACTGTGTGTAGTCACAGTGATTTCATGTGACCTCAGTATTGACTTTGCATATTTTCACCATGATTTTATGCCATGATAATGACTCTTTGAACCCTGAAAAACTATAATGTGACCTTCACAGTGACTTGGGGGTGCCCTCACTATGACTCTGAGTGGCCTTTGCAATAATTTGGAGTAATGTTAACAGCAACTTATTATGATGCTCACAATAATTCTATGTGACCTTTACAGTGATTTTGTGGGACTCTTCCTCTTCCTCTGTATGATCCTCACATGACATTGTGTGTCTCACAGCCACCCTGTGTTATCTGCACAATGACCGTGCATCTGCCACAATCATTTTTGTTGCCTTTACAATGATTTTGTGCCATCGCAGTGACTCTTTATGCCCTATCGATGACTGTGTGACACTCACGATGACCTTGTATACCCTCACAATAATTTGTCTGTCCTCATAATGGCTCTGTGACACTCATGATGGTTCTGTGTGACCTTCTCAGTGATTCTGTGTGATGTTCCCAAAACAAGCTGTGATGCTCAGAACATTTCCGTTTGTCCTCAGAAAGACTAATGAGTGACCTCATACGAGGTCATATATATGACTCACTATGACCTTTACAATGACTTTGGATGTCCTCATGTTGACTCTGTGTCGCTTTCATAATGATTTGGTGTGATTTTTTATAATGATTTGTTGTGATACAAAACTTGCATGTGTCCTCACAATGACTTTGTGTGATTTTTTAACCCTCACCATGACACTGCGAATCCTAAAAATTCCTCAGTGTGATCTCTCAATATCTCTGTATGACCGTCACTATTCGGTGTGTGCTCTCAACGTGATTCTATATGGCCTTCTCAATAACTGTCTGTGACTCTCATAGTGACTTGTAACGATGACCTGGTGTGTGTTCTCAGGATGAGTTTCTCAGTGTGTAACATTAATTTTGTGTGATCACACTGACATCTTTTCAGTTCACTACTGACTTGTATACCCTTGGCTATGATTCTTTGGGACTCACACAATGACTTTGTGTGCCATCAGAATGTCATCTTGTGCACTTATGTCTCCTGTGTCCTCATAATGACTCTGTGTTCCCACACAATGAAATCTGTCCGTCCTCATAAAGGTTCTCGATGACCTTTATTATGGTTTGTCGTCCCTTCCAATTATTTGTTCTCATAATGACTGTGGGTGACATTCAAAATGACTCCGTGTAACCTTCTTTTTTTTTTTTTTTTTTTTTTTCGAGACAGGGTTTCTCTGTGTAGTCCTGGCTGTCCTGGAACTCACTCTGTAGACCAGGCTGGCCTCGAGCTCAGAAATCCGCCTGCCTCTGCCTCCCAAGTGCTGGGATTAAAGGCGTGCGCCACCACCGCCCGGCTTTTTTTTTTTTTTCCCCAATCAGACTCCGCAAAGGAGAGACCGCACCTGACCTCACGCCTGACCTCTAGAGGCGGACGCCCAAGCCGCTGCGCCACAGCGCGCTCGCTCCGTGTAACCTTCAAAAATGGTTTTGTATATTGTTTGAAATGACTTATTGTAATGCATACAATGGTTCTACGTGCCTTCAGAATGACTGTGTTACCTCGTATAAGTATGTATGTTCTTGCGATGTCTGTGTAACCTTCACAATGACTCTGTGTAACCCTAATATCAATATTGCATGACATCAAAATGCCTTTGTGTGGCCTTCACAATGACTCTCTGGGACCTCATATATGACTTGTGTGCCCTCACAATGATACTGGATGACCTGTCAATGAGTTTCTGTTCTCACAATGATTTCATGTATTCTTCACAATTACTCTTGTGACACAATGACTATCTGTGACCTTCAAATGGTTGTGTGACATCGACAATGATTTATTCTGAGCCCCAGGGTGATTTTATGTACCCTCACAGTAACTCTGTGTGACATCCCACGGAGTATTTCCAGCGTCACAATGGTTATTGATCTTCACAATAAAGATGGCCGCCCTCAAAATGAATCTTTGTGAATCTCACAATAACTCGTGATCTTCACAATGATTCC